>VDFB02034114.1:0-15393 GCA_007258455.2 Sequoia sempervirens | reverse complement strand
GAACAAGAAGCTAATACAAGGATTATGGAGATCAAGCAAATAGTTGAAGGAATAAATGAACTCCATAATGATGAAACATTGCAAAATACCAAGGTGATCCCATATGTTGATGGTGATTGGAAAGTGCATCAAGAGTGTGAACTCATGAGTTGGGGAGAGACTTTGCCACAAGAAGGGATAATTTGCAGCTATGAGATAGATGATTTGATGGATAATGAACGTGGTATTCAGCATGCTACACTTTGTGGGTTGGCAACTAATGATGGGCATCCACAAGTTGAAAAAGTTGAGCTTGAATTCTATGAAGACACCAATGAAAGGGATGAAGAAAGTATTGTTGAGAACAACAGTCCATTATCTTCACATGATTTGGTTGATCATAAGGTGATAGATAATTTCTATGAGGGTGTGCCATGTTTTGTGAGTAGTAATCATCGAGGGCCTTTTGATAATGAAAGCATAAGTGGATTCAAGGATGAAGTCTTCACAAGGGAAGTGTGGACTCAAGGAGATTTCTTCATCGTTGGCTTCAAAGTGTCAATAAAACAAGTCTTGGTAGTTGCTGGTCACTCCATTGCAACAACAAAGAGTGAAGTTTCTAGACTTATTACTCATGAAGTTTGGGAGAAAGATGGACCAAAACAGATTATTTACTTTCTTGACAATCCATCTCTTGAGTTGAGTGATGTTTTGGCTCATCCTAGTCCTTTGAGGGAATGGAAATTGAGGACAACATTTATTTTGTGCTCCATTGATGTTGATGTTTTCATGGATGGGCTACATGGGTTTATCAAAGAAGACACTAACTTCTTGAATTTGCATTTTGCTTTGATTAGCACTTGGAGAAGTGTTGTGTATTTTTTTCGGTGCATTGGAGAACATTTTTAGTTGGGTATCCATGCTTGGGATCCTCAACATGGCTTGATGGAGATTGTTACAAGTAGAAAGAGGAATCATTGGAGAGATATAGGTTCAATTTTCAGATTCTTTGATGCTGTCCCCATCCTTATTAACCATTCGATGGTTCTTTTTGCACATCGACCGATGGATTGGGAAGATATATTGAACAAAGGATGTTTTTATTTTGGGTTGGAGTTCCTTGAGAGGATGTGTCCAGCCTTGGGCATGAGTTGTGATATTATAGATGCTAATTTCCAGTTTTGCAGCAATCCTACAACCCCTTGCATGCTGATTTTCCTAAAATCAGACTTTGAGTGGTTCATTTCAGTTTTCATAGGCAGCTGGTACATTCATTTTTCCTCTTCACAACCTCTTTTTAGTGATGATTTTTGGCTTCAAAAGTGGGTAATAATGTTTCATAGTGATTCAGATCAGTATTGGATGGTGTTCAAGTTATGTTCTAGTGGCTTTCTTTGTACAATCTCTTGCACTAGTATTTGGGGCAGCGAACCTTTGCTTGATTTGGTTCAACTTTTTGAGACTTTGGGGGAGAGATTGGTGGAAGTTTTCAGAAATTTTCTTGAATATGTCAGCATTATTCAAAGGGGGTATTATACATCCTTGTGGAGTTTTGAGGATGCAGCTGCTATGACCTTGCAAAGAGTTGTTTTTTCCTTTGCAATTAGCTATGATGGAGACACACTTGCTGTTGTGACTCGGTTTGTTACTTTGAGGAGTTATGCGTTGATAAGAATATTTTGAGTTGATTACTATTCTTTTGGTTCAATAATGGTGATTGACATTGACATTGTAGATGTTACCCTCGAGTTTATTGGCATGAAATGCCTCTTTGATTTTCATTCCATTCCTTCCATGTTTTTAAGTTTGAATTTCAGGATGTTATCTTTGAGTTTATAGGGATGGTTTGTACAGCTCGTGCAATGATTTCATATTTTAAGGATCAGAGTAGTAAAAGATCAACATGGTGGGACCTTTTTGAGATGGACATGGGACCCCGTGATCCTATATGTTTGGTGGGTTCAGTTTGGAGTGTTGTGGCATTGCTTGAGGACAAGCAATTTTGGGAAGGGTGAATTGTAATGTCCCTATTTTGGCCATACGCTATTCTCGCGGACTGATAGCCTATTTCAGAAACTGTAGGGTCGACTGCAAAAGTGCAAATCGTGGTTTCTTTGTCCAAGGTTTTTGGCATTTCTTTGAATTTACTATTTTAGTAAGTTCTATTTTTGGCAATGATTCAGTTGGCATTGCTTCAGTAAGTTTCCATTTCTGTTAGAGCAGTAGTTCTGTTAGAGCAATAGTGCAATATTGGTTTTGGCTTTAAAAGAGCATTATTTGGAGAAATAATTTATCTCAAGGCATTAATGTTATATTTTTAAATTGACCCCTTGGCCTACTGCATTAACTTGAAGTTGTTTTTAAAAGGTGGACATTAAGGAGGACGCCTCATGGAGAAAATAAGTGTTATTTTATAATGTTATTTATGCCTTGAGGTAGGGACACCTATTTATGATGGAATAAAATAATTTCAAATGAAAATTATTTCAAAAAGGAGGATTGGCGTCCCATTCTTGGAGGGAGTTTTGGAATGCGAAAGGTCATCTCCAATTCTATAAAAGAGAGAGTTTGCTCCAACTTTTGGCATCTATGGTTTTACACTAAAGTTATACTATTGAAATGACTTCATGAATTTGGCTTCGAGAAATTCTTACCTCCTAGCAATTATCCAATTTCGTGTTTGAAAGATAACACCTAGTTGGTTTCGTGGCTGCTTCTCATCGAGACTAGCAGATTGAGCTTATTGGTTGAAGAATTTTGGAAGTATTCTCAGTTTTAAGTTGTTGGTTCAGTCATGGCTACAAGGCGAAATTGTATACAGCTTCAAGGGTAAAATTTATTTGCACATGGGTATTTGTTCTTTCAAATTATATGCTTGAAGCGCCTCTTTTTGTGCAAGGGAAGATTTTAAGGTGAAGTGGATGATTTTTTAAGTGAGGTCGACTGTCTCCTAGGGCCGTACCAAGCATTGATGCCTTGGAATTCATGCTGGTTGTTTTGTTGAGTTTTGAAGCTTGGAAAATAATGCTATCATCGTCGCCTAGCCATTAAAGTGAAGAAATTTCAGTTTGATAGGAGTTTGCTGAGTATAGTAAGAGTTTTACTCATTTTAGCGATTCTTAGTTTGCTGGTTCAGAATTACAGTTTGCAGATTTTCATATCAAATAAATGTCAGTTTCTGATTTTAGTTTATAACTTCAATAATTGAGAGATTCTAGAGTGGGAGATCATCTATTTCATTGTGCTTTGAAGATATTGTAATAATACTTGTAAATTGCAGTTGTTTATCATTGTAAGACTATAAACAGTAGTACTATTCGAGTCATTTAATTAGCTGGAAATTCTTGTGTTTAATCTCTCATATTTGTAACTCTTGGATGGTTTACCGCCAGTGTGGAGAAAGAACAAATTAATCATTCATTTGTTACCCACTGAAAAGTGGCGAATTCCCACTATTGAGTGGATGCTTGCTGCAGTGGATGAATTGTTTGAAATTGTATTGTGTTCCCCCCACTGATTTAGTGGTAGTGTGGAATTTCTCATGGCTGGTTCACCGCCTATTAACAATCAGCTGTAATTCAATTTTCAGCAGTTGTTTAGTTTCCTCCACCATATGCTATCACCTCGCCTTCTAAAGGATCTTGGTGAACATTCTTGGCATTGAGTTCATTAAGTTTGATTTCATTTTGGAAGCTAATGCTAATCAATTGGCGTAGTGCTGATTTGTGTTGTGGAAATTGCAAGAAAAAATTAGGGGGCATATTTCAGTGGTATCAGAGCAGAAGATCTTGCTATCCTGTGAGAAAGACAGATTCATTTGACAGATGAGTGACAGAGGAATTAGATTCTACACCAGAGGTCAGCCTAGAGTTCAATTTCAGTGGCCTGAGATTGATTCTTTTTCAGAGGTTTTGAGGAACCAAGAAACTCTTTTTGTTCCAGCTGTAGTGCTTGTAAAGAAGAAAGATAATTCTTGACGCGTATGTTTTGACTATTGTGCATAAAATCAACAGTTATTAAACCTGTGGGCAGATTTGAGTTCAGTTTAGAAGTTGGCAGTTAGGCATGGCTAATGAAGAAGAGATGAAGTTGGCAGAGACTCTCTATATGGCTGGAAAAAGACTTGACAAAGAATTTCTGTCAAGGGAAAATGAAGAGAACATTCTTCATTTGTTAGAACAATGTTTGAGGCAAGTGAAGCAATCACATTCCGAGGAGATGCAACAAGTAGCACCTCGTATCAACCTTCGACTAGGCCCTATTGGTTGAGAGGCATCCGTGATGAGGAAACCAAGTTGTTGATTTCTTCTATTTCATGGAGATAATAAGAATTTCAATTCCCAAGATGCCCTATGATGATGAAAACCATGAAGATCATATATTAAATATGACAAGGGAAAGTTTTCAAGACCTTGATGAAACCGGGATAGCACCAAGATCTAAAAAGAGCTGCTATATTGAAGATCTTTTTAGAATTCAAAACAAGTATGTTGTTTGAATTAGTATGCAAGATCAAATATATTATTTGATCCATTAATTCTTCATTTCAAAGTGAGTGAACAAGAGGAGGATGTAGTTGCAGCAATGAGAAACATTTTAATTTTAACTATCAATGAGATGGATGACATTCCAAAATCTGTCCTAACTTTCCTCAAGGTAAATTCATGCACAAGAACGAAAGAACTCCTCTACTGCTGGTATGTTGGATGAGATTTGTTCATTCAATGCAAAGGAGAAATTGAGGCCCCTTTGATGAAGTTAGTTCAGAATAATATGGAGTTTTCCTTAATGAAGAGAAGAATGATCTAAAAATCAAGATTGTTTGCTATTAAGTTCCTCCAATTCACACAAAAGAAGAGCATGAGAACATATGAATGATATAGAAAATGAGCTCAAATCAGCCGTATTTCAGAAAATAGACAAGTCTGATCAGAAATAGTAAATACAAAAAATCAGACCAGCAAGATAAGAATTCACCAAATTGGACACAACTTCTACAATTCAGCTCTGATTGACTCCAAACAGCAAGCACATGAAGCAAATAGCCTAGGCATCCAAACTCCAACAAGCAAACAGTGCCAAAACAGCAGCAAAGACTTGGCACAAATTCCAATGCAACCAGCAAGAGATGGTACAGCCTCCAAGAAGGGTCGACCTTCTTTAAAACAGATTCTCAAAATTTTCAAATTCCAAATTTGCATTAACCGCGCCCTACATAGTAGAACAACTTGAGCTTAGTACCTAGAACCGTGATAAAATTTGAGGGTGAAGCCACGAAAGCAAAAGTTCGGCTTCAGCCATGAACATCTTCAATAGGAAATAAACGTGACTATACAACAACAATTTGTTTATAAAATCAGAATTAGCTCTATCCAAGACTCGAAAGTAAAGCACGGTTCAAAATGCCATCTAGGAAGCTTTTGTTTCAAGCCCAAGAATGGCTAAGTAAAAGGTGCTAGAGGACTCTCCTCAAAGCGTTTGGAATTCAATTCAGCAACATAACATTATCATAATTTTTCTAAAAGATAAGAATGAAGGAGTAGGGCATCATTAAATACCTCCTTCGGGCCAAGAAAATGAATCAATTTGGAAATCTCCAAGAAAGAACCTTTTCAACTTCCTCATGGGACTTCATCTCCAAATGCACTTTTAAAATATTAAAATATATTTAATATCTCTTCCTAGGCGCCCACCAAAAAGAACAAATAAAACATCATTAAAGATAATAATATTTCATCTTGGGCGATCACATAAAAGGCCCCTTTTTAAAAACAACTTCAAGTTCATCGCCTAGGCATAGGGTCCAAAAAGTAACACTGAAAAATGACTAAGTTATTAAAACTTAACTCCAAGAGGAAAGAAGAAGCCAACACCCAAACTGAATTGCTTCACTGCTCGAAATAGAAAGATGATTGGAGATGACTGAGCTGCTACTAGGATGACACTGCCATAAATAGAACTTACTAAAAATAGCAAACTGTTATAAATAGTAAGTGTTCCCAAACGCCTTTTGAGCATAAAACGAGCAGTCGTCATGACTTACTAAAAAGAGTAAGTCCCTGGAAAGGTTGTTAGATGGAGATGCATGTTATACCATTCTGGAGAACTTTGAAAACCCAAAAAAACCCAAAAACCTTTCCTGCATGCAAGGTACCAGAGAGAAATGCATGTCATTATTTCAACATGCATGTTACCTTACCCTGAAGCTCTCCAAAAACCCAGAAAGCTCCAAAGAACTATCTGTCAAAAAAGCCTACATGTGATCCTCCAAAAGCCAAGCTGAAACCTTCTACAAAATAGGAAACCCTAATTTCCATTTTTGATTAGCCTACGAGTTTCCAGAAATAGGCTAAATCCAATTGAAGAGGGTAAGGCTAAATTGGGGACATTACATTAGGAAAGGGAAAGCTTTGAGCTTTCACTTTAGGGTTTAACAACTTTCCCAATTTTCATGGGGAGGAGGGGGGTTGTGGATATCTGTGTGTTAATGTGGGATTTTGATTGGATTTGGACAAGGCATATGATTGACTTACAGCCTGATAGCTGAGTCAACTGTCCCTTCACCAAATCTGAAAGTGAACTAAGGATGAAATGCAATGATTCAATTGACCTAATGATGCAAATACAAAAGATCTAAGAAATCACAGATAGAAAAAGACTGCAGAAATGGATTGAGCAAGACACTGTGCACTTGTGATTCAAATTTAGAGTAGAAAAGGTAGGGCATAGGTGCCTCAGGCACCACTATCTTTGTAAGGAAAATTCATTTTCGTAGTCCTCTGGTGTTGGATCAAAGCTTTCGTTTCTCGTTTGTCGCACTTTCAGATCACTGTCGAATAATTTTGTAACTGAGTTTCCGTGAGTTGTCAAGGTGTAGGGTTTCAATTGCAACAAGAAGTAATGGATCTTCAATCTTCTTCAGACTTGAAACCTGCACATTCTAAGAGAGAAGAAAGGTTGTGCCATTTAGGGGCTTGCCTTGGTCAAACCCCATGTTAGTGTTTCCACTTCTACAATGACAACGTCAATGATAGAAAGATAAATTATATGAAGGAATGATGAATCCACAAAGTGTTGCAGCTCCCCACCCTTCAATGGCTTCCTTTAAGGACTAAATTCATACACATCTCAGCAAGGCTTGAATCTTGCTTGCTTGCTTTGCTTGAATGACTTGAATTGCTTGGAGACCTACAAGGATTAGTCTTCACAAACAATATGAAACATAAACATGAACACACTTACATACATTTGACATAATGTTGGATCTTGAATTGCTGCGATAAATCCTCTAATGGCTGCTCTTGACTTGCTTGATAATGCTCTTGATCATAAGTTCTCCAATAATTTCCAATTGATGCTAGATATTTCTTGTTAATGTTCAAATAATGCAATAACTAGGTATGTATATGCTATTATTCTAATTTCTCGAAAATTAAATCCCGATAGCCGACTTTAGATATTTGAATTTCAAATAATAAAATGTTGACACCAACATATTTGAATTTGGAGCCAAAATAGGACATAGGCGCCCTAGGTGCCAATGCCCCAGTTCTATTTTCTGAAGTTTAAGGAGTCAAGGGCAAAGTATTAAATGAGTGCATTTGTTTTATGCTTGCAAATTGTTGGAAATGTTTAAAATAAGCTATGAAATGCTTAATTGAGGAAATTAAATGTTCAATTAGGTCCAATAACTTAAAGGGGAGCAAAACATAGTGTGAAATTGTCAAGGGTGACAATTTATGACACTACAAAAATAAACATTTAAAATAAAAAAAGCAAATCCCAAAGGATGAAGGTCCAAAGCTTACCTTGAAAACTTGAAGGCTTGATGACTGTGTTGAACACTGAAACTTAAATGGTTGATCAATGAAGAATTGGCACTAACTTTTCCTCTTGTTGTTGCTCTCACTCTTCCTAATGCTCTCACTCAACCAATGAAGACATGGCTAATTCTCTCACTCTTTTCCTATCCTGATGCTCTCACTCTTGAATACTTTCTCAATCTTGAGCTTGTTGTTGCAACTTGTAGCCTTGCTCATTGATGTTGAAATTGGATATTGATTCGAAGTGATGTTGGGATCTTAATTTATAGCTTTTGTGAGTTCTTAGGGTAGGTGGGGCCCATAAACCATTAAGGTTAGGGTTGATAGTCTGATTTTTTTTAAATGCTTAATTTTCTAAAAAGAATGGTTTTTTCAATTGTTGGACATAGGGAATGAGCAGGCCATTTTGGCATGGTCAAGTGATGCTAACAAGTCCCTTAAGGGTCCTAAGGACATCCCAACATTTTCCAAAAGTGTTACACCCTGATTGTATAGTTACTACTGCATAGGAAGTACATTGTAATGTTTGAATCTTTTACATGAATAAAACAAATTGTTCTTGTGATCAATTGAATGTGTCTTAATGATTGTCTAATTTGTCTGATACTTCTATTGATGTAATTCTTGAATTAATGTAGCATATAAGTCATGCAATAAAGTTATTCTAACTTTTTATGATGTTTTATATATACTGCCTTGTTTTGAGCATATGACTCCCATTGTCGTGTCATGATGTGCAGGAAACAGGTTCATACCTCCAAGCAAAGGAGAGATATCACTCGGGGAGGAACTTGGTCGGGTAAACAATAACGAGTACCAATTGGGCATAAACACACATACTATAGACTGAGTAAGCTAAGTCATTTGTTGAGTTAAGGGTAAGTCATCCATAGGCTTGTTTATTAACATTAGGAGTCGTATCTCTTCTGAATGCACAAATAAGTGATGCTTGCCAGTGTAACTGTATGTGGGATAATGTTATTGGTTAGGAGGTGGGCATGTGTATATGTATATATATATATATGGTATGTACAAGTGTCCATAAGTATATTCATGTCGATACAAACGTATGAGAGCAGATGGATATGCCATACGTGTGCATCGATATAAATACACTTATGAATACGTATACATAGAGGAAGTATACAAGTAAATATACATGAATACATACCCACAACCAACCTGTTATATATACGTGAATATGAATAAATATTATGTTGATATTACCTCAAAATCTACGTATACACATATATATACATATACATAAGTACGTATAATGAAAGTATGTTGACTGGCTCGCAGTATACGTACATTGTAATTTAAAATGTATATGTATATACATGTATATATGTAAAGGTAAATATATTTATATATTTAACATTATATCAAATATGTATATAATATAGCCTTTACAAAATATATATATATGTATATGAGATTATTTAAATTATTAAATTTAAATAATTATACATAGATATATATATAATGTAAATTAAAACTATACTATATATATATTTTAATATAATAAAATAAATATATAGATATATTTTATTAAATGGAAGAGAAATCAAATGAAGTTAAAATAACACTTTATTTTAATATCATTAAGTGTTGAAATGAAATAAAGAATTAGAAGTATGAGACGTTTTCTCAAAAATAAATATTTCCTTCAAAAGTCAAACAACTCTTGGAAATTAAATATTGTGACTTCAAAATAAATCAAATAGTATTGGCAAAACCCCGCCATGCTTCAAATATTTCTTTTAAACTATATGGAAACTATGAAATGGAAAATAAAAAGGAAATAAAAGTTTCCCGTGAAAATGGCGCCTGTAGAATCGCGCAACCATGGCCAAGTTGACTAAACGCGGCTAAAATGAAGTCGATTGCAGCCAGAAAAATGGGAAAGGTGGACGCCATTTGATGAGGGACTTTGTCTCTGCATAAATCTTCACTTATCTTTACGTGTTGAATCACGCCTATACCTGTAGGTCACGTTTTTGAGAATTTGTAATGTGCAAAATGAACTTTCTTCATTGCTATCATCAAATGAAGGTCGAAAACTTCTCTAAAAGGCGCCATATTTCTTGTTTGAACTATTCCAAACCCTGCTGGCAGCTTGGACACCTTAGGAAGAGGAATTTGTTGAGTTTTGAAACACTATATAAAGGCTGCTATGCTTATTCTTCAATACACGAATTTAGAATTTTGCAAGCTCGATTTTGTTCTTTTCAAGAAGTTTATAAGTAATTTCTGACTGAGTTTATTCTGTTGTGAGTATGCATTATTTGATGAGAGTGAATTTTATCTTGTTGTGAGTGAATTCGGTTCTGCTGTGAGAGCAACCATCAATTCTGGGAAGTAATATTTACTTGACAGAGAAATTACTTCTGTCATTCATCATCTCTGAGAGTAGTAAGTTGAGATTATCTCCAGCTGTGTTAAGAGTCCAATTTCGGAAGTGGCTGGAAATCCTTTGAATGGAAGCTGAAGGTGTAGCAATTTCTCACTAGAGCAGCACCTGTGGATAGCTATTAACAGGCATGTTATCTCTTTTATTTTTCCATGTTTTGCTGCTCTGGTAATCAGAAGAAAGTCTGTTTTATACCCTCTGTTTGAAAATGAATAGGGAATAAAGATTGTTTATATGATATACTTTGGATTGAATATTTGAAGAATGATTTCAATTGCAAAGAATTAATTTAGGAAATAGAAAAGCAATTGCATGCTTTATACTATTAGCTTTGCATTCATTAGTAGACGGAATTACTGATGCATTGAAGAATAAATGGCATTATTTGTATTGACTCCATATAAGGAGTGTATGCTTGTGTATAGCTATTTAATACTAGGGAATGAATTGAGGGCATTTAATAAGTTACAGATCACAACTAGTTATAAATTAACTTAGTCAAGTTAATGAAGCTCCTAGGACGAGAGAGTATAAGGGAGATAGTTGTAAGTACTTGTTAGATTGATCTCCGTTCTAGTAGTTAGCTTGGAGTAGGACGTCTAGGGTACGAACTACCCCGAATAGACTAACCTACGCGTAGAGTAAGAAAGCCTCAAGTCAAATTGACCCTGGCTAGTGCATGTGATAGATGACCTATGTTCTTGATTGAATGTAAACACTTTGGCCAAAGTAGTGCTAGGAACAACTTACACTTAGTTGTGGTACTACATTGTCAGTTCACCGTGGTCCCGAAATACATACTAGTTCAAGGGTATCATCCCTTTTGGGATAGAGAAGAGCAGATGAGAGATGAAGAAAAAGATAGGTTTCAACAATACTCTCATTCTATAGGATATACTCCACTTAGTTATGTATATGAGAGTGAATCTGAAGGATACTCTCCCCTTGACTATCTTAATAGTCACTCTATGTAATCGATGGATGATGAAAATCCTCTTGAATAAATAAAAATTTTGTGTTTGTTGAAAATTGTGTATACTTCATAAACTTGCTTGGTAAATCTTGTGTTTATATCTATGAAAGCTTTCATGTTTTCCGTTTATCATAAGGTTAAAGAATCTAACTTAGATAAGATAACAGGTATAATACAACTATAAAACCATGGTGAGAACTTATGAAAGAATGCACAATAGACCCAGTACAAGCAAGGATGAGGAACAAAGAGACACTAGAGTCCAAGCAACTTTAGACTTGATTCTAGCAAGGTTGTCTAATATTGAGAATGAAAGAGAAAAGGACAAGCTAGAAAAAGAATTAAAAATAGACAACACGGAAGCTGAAAGTTCATCTCATGGACATAATGAAAATCACAACCATGAGAGGGAAAAATCACCAACCAACTCCGCTGAGAGAAATAGAAAGATAAATTCTATTGAGCTGTCACGGGACATGAAAAAGATAATACCACCTAAGTTTGATGGCAGTGTGGAAGGTGATGACGCTGAAATCTGGCTTGTCCAGATGGAAAAATATTTTGAAATAAGAAATTACGACGAAGTAACAAAGGCAGCATGGGGAGCCTACCAATTGGCAGGAGAAGCCTCAAATTGGTGGATGAACAAGAAATTGGAACTAGACATAAGTTCTTGGAAGTTGACATGGGGAGAATTTTTTGAAATCTTTCGTAAATGGTGGTTGCCTCAACTCTTCTATGACCAAAAGCTCTCTGATTTTCAAGAGCTAAAACAAGGGACTATGTCAGTCCACGAATATTAGGAGAAGTTCACTAGACTTCTTCGGTATGTTCCAATTTACCATAAGGATGAACGATTATGTATCAGGAAGTTCATACTTGGACTTAATGGTAAAATTGGTGGTGATATGGACATGCATGGTCCAACTACCATGGATTTAGTTTATGAGAAAGCTATAAAGCAAGAGTAGAAGCTCAAAGCTGATTCTCATCGTCAGGAGAAAAAAGAACAAAAGAAGGACAACGATGTTACTACTAAGCCAATTCCAAAGAAGGATGAACCTGTTCGTGATGCTGCCAGATCAAAAGGAAAAAGATCTCGTTTTGGCGGGAAAGATTTCTGGAAAGATCAAAAGAGAAGCAATTTCAATAGTGGAAATGCTAACAAGACTAGTGAAGGAAACAATAAATCCAGAGAGATATCCGGAAGAAAAGGACCACCTACTGGATGTTTCCTATGCAAAGGAGATCATTACGCAAGGGATTGTCCAAACAAAGCTTCTGGGAATTCTCTACCTTCACAAAAGGCTATGTTCCAGCAAAGAATCCATGCAATAGTTGATGATAGGCAAGCAGACTATCAAATAACGCCCATCGAAATTGTAGGTAAATTATTTGGCTTACCTATCTTTGTTCTTATTGATACTGGTGCAACTAAAAGTTTTGTTTCGCCTAGTATAGCAAATAAATTGTCTAGAAAGGTTGGGCACATGGCTACATCATGGAATGTAGAGTATGCAAATAGTACAAGAGCAAAGGTGGATCAATGTCTTTTTGAGGCCAATTTAGAATTACCTGGTTTCACCACTGAAGTCAATCTTTATGTCACACCATTAGGATCATATGATGTCATCCTAAGAATGAATTGATTGTGGAGACATAGGGCCATAGTTGACTGTCAATCTAAGACAGTTAAATGTTTAGATGACTATGGAAATCAAGTGAATTTGTAGGGAATACCTAGGGAGGTTAAAATTAGACAAATCTCAAAAATGCACGTACTAAGAGCCAAAAAGAAAGGATGTAAACTCTTTGCAGTAAAGATTGAAGAGTTAGGTGATCCTAATAATGAAAGTACACAAGAGATAGAAGACAGAGAGATTGATGAATCATGAATCTCAGATATGGAGAAATACCCAGTGTTAAGGGAATTTGCTAATGTATTTCCTGAGGAATTACCAGGTTTACCCCCAAAGAGAGTCTTTGATTTTTCTATCAACATAATTCCTAGATCGGAGCCTGTATCCAAGGTACCTTATAGAATGACTACTACAGAACTAGTAGAACTCAAGGCACAATTGGATGAGTTGTTGACAAAAGGACTGGTAAGACCAAGTGTTTCACCTTGGGGAGCACCTGTAATCTTTGTCAAAAAGAAGGATGGAACAATGCGGCTTTGCATTGACTATCGTATGCTTAACAAAGCTACGATAAAGAAAAAATACCCACTGCCTCGAATTGATGATCTGTTTGATCAAGTAAGAGGAGCAGCTGTATTTTCAAAGATTGATCTAAGGTCTGGCTATCACCAGCTTAGGGTTAAAGATGAAGATATCTATAAAACCGCCTTTAGAACTCGGTATGGACACTATGAATTCACAGTATTACCATTTGGTTTGACAAATGCACCTGCCACATTTATGAACCTTATGAATAGTGTATTCAGAGACTACTTGGACAAGTTTGTGTTGGTGTTTCTAGATGAAATTTTAATCTATTCTAGAAACGAAGAAGAACACAATAGGCACTTAGGAATGGTCCTACAATGTTTGCAAGAGCATAAGTTGTACGGAAAGCTATCCAAGTGTACCTTCTTCCAATGAAAAGTGCATTACTTGGGTCATGTAATTTCAGCCGAGGGAATTGAAGTAGATCCAACTAAGATCACAACAAAAACTCAGTGGCCTATACCCAAGAATGTATCTGAAGTGAGAAGTTTTATGGGCTTGGCAGGTTATTATAGAAAGTTTGTAGAAAACTTTTCCAAAATTGCTTTTCCCATAACTTCTTTACAGAAAAAGGGAAAAAGGTTTGACTGGAATGAGAAGTGTCAGAAGGCATTTGACCTACTCAAGAAGAAACTGACTACCACACCAATCCTAAAGGTGCCAGATCTTGAAAGGAGTTTCACAGTTGTCACTGATGCCTGCAGAGAAGGACTTGGAGGAGTACTTATGCAAGATAATCAAGTGATTGCATATGAGTCAAGGAAGCTAAAGCCATATGAGATGAATTATGCTTCGCATGACTTAGAGTTGGCATTTGTCATTCATGCATTGTGAATGTGGAGACACTATTTGCTTGGGAAACCCTTTGAGTTAAGAACTGATCATAATGGTTTAAAGTACCTTTTTACTCAACCTAATCTAAATGCTAGATAGAGAAGATGGTTGGAGTTGATCGTTGATTATGACTTCAATATCAGCTACATCAAGGGAAAAGAAAATTGGGTTGCTGATGCATTAAGTTGAAGATGCCATATAGCTTCTATTGTTGCAATTCATACTAATTTTAAAGACCAAGTGCTCCAAAAATGTGCGGAGGATGATCACTACATGCAAGTTAGGCAAACACTTAAGGAAAACCCTCAAGATTCGAGGTATGATGGTTTCAAATTTGAACTAAGTGGATTGCTTAGGTACAAAGGAAGGATGTATGTGCCTAATGTGAGCAACTTAAGAAATTTGGTGTGGAAAGAAGTGCATAAAGCTCCATATTCTGGTCATCCAGTTGGCCGATGTAAAGCCATTATATTTCTGGAAAAGAATGAAGGGAGATGTTGCTAATTATGTAGCAAAATGCCTTGAATGTCAGAGAGTAAAAGCTGAGCATCATCACCCAGCGGGCTTACTATACCCACATGACATTCCGGAGTGGAAGTGGCAAGTGATAAGTATGGATTTTGTGCAAGGATTACCTATGTCAAGGAATAAGCACAATACCATACTAGTGGTTGTTGATAGACTGACAAAAGTGGCTCACTTTATACCTGGAAATCTGACTGATGGAGCACCAGTTATTGCAAGGAAATTTGTGCAAGAAGTATTCAGATTGCATGGAATACCTAAAAAGATCATATCTGATAGGGATGCAAGAATCACTTCTAGGTTTTGGCAAACCTTATTTTCTGCACTCGGAACTCAACTGAATATCAGCTCAGCATATCATCCTGAAACAGATGGGCAAACTGAAAGAGTAAATCAAGTTTTAGAAGACCTACTTCGAGTATATTGCATGGATCAGCAATATAAGTGGGAAGACTATTTACCTTTAGTCGAATTTGCCTATAATAATTCATACCATTCTGCAATCAAAATGGCTCGGTTTGAAGCCTTATATGGTCGAAAGTGTTGAACTCCGATAAGTTGGGATAAACTTGAGGATCGAGTAAGTCTTGGACCTGTAATGTTAGCAGAAATGGAAGA
>VDFB02034111.1:0-39456 GCA_007258455.2 Sequoia sempervirens | reverse complement strand
AATGGGGCCATGACCCTCAAAAAGGTCACTTAAAGTACATTAAATATTATTATTATTTGAGCACCCATTTATTAAAGCATTTATTAAAGTTACAAAGTGCAAATTTAAATATCATTTTTAAATGATTAAAAGAGCCTTCTAGAGGATTGACCTCTTCTTCGAAAAAAATTATATAAAGCATTAACCAAAGCTCTTATCATTCATTCTGGAATCATTCGACACTTGTCTTTTCTGAAGAAGCTTTGGCTTTGAGGAAGAAGCCTAGGGTTTTGCAGTAAATTCAATCTTGGAGAACGTAGCCTCTCTTCGATTGTGCCGGTGGCTTCATACAGAGGTCACAATTGAGCATCAATGGAGTTTATACAAATCAGGAAGTGATTGTCTTCAAAGATTGTTCAAGGGCTTTGAAACTTATTCTCAGCAAATCAGAAGTTTGAAGAATAAATATTGGAGAACATTTTATTACTGGCCGTGCCTTCTCTTCTACGGCACGTGGGGATTTCATTAGTAAATTTTGAAGAGTTTATTCAAGGGTTTTAAGAGTATTTTGTTTATGATCAGATGTTTCATGGAATGAGTTTGCTGTTCATCATCATTTCATTGCTGCTGGGTCATCATTATAGCAAGCCGTACTGCTGCTACAGGCCAAATCTTCATGACAGCAGGACGTGTGAAGCTTTGAGTTGAAACACCTGGCTTAAGGGCAATCATTTATCTCCTTTGTGGACCCCTAGGGCATTGCTTCCAATCTGCATACAATGGTTGGTGGGAAACAGTGAATTATGCAAGATAGAAGGCTCCTGGCTGCTGACAGTGCATTTCCAGATTTTCTATGTTAAGTTTCAGACTTGCTTACATTGCATTTGTATTCCAGGTATGAGCATCCTATGAATGTAATGCATTTTTCATAATCAGTTTTGAACAAATATTTGTATCTGCAAAGATGTTACAAAACTGAGTTGAACTATTGATCGAGTTGTTCTCATATTTTCTATCTTTGCAACTTGAATTTGTTTATTGGCATTTCTCGAAAAACCTCAATCAAGTCAAACAAGCAAACTAGAAAGAGCAATCAACCCAAACAAGGCAGAAAACTTTGCAAATATCCACCTGGGGTGGATTATTACATAAAAGATGTAGTGATGACTTAAAGGTAAGAAACTAGTCCATTCAATGAAAAATCCCACTAAAAATTAAAATTTATTTAAATAAATAAACTGCTCTTCTGCCAATTTCCAACCACTTTCGTGTTGCTTTCTTCAAGAGTATAAGCGAAAGGTAAACAAATCCTCAATGCAAGCAAACCCACAATATGATTGTAGCAATTGAACCAAAATGAAGGGTCTACCAAAAATAAACATAAGAACATGACCGAGTCTTTAGTCAACAACAAGCAATTGGGAATGAAAGACTTGAGGGAAAAACTATGAGATTTATTATGTAATTTAGTCTTTTGGGTTTGGTTATTTTATTCCCTTAATAGAATCCATGTAGTAATCCTATGTCGTGGACTAGGTACCTGCCTTTCCTTGTTTTTTATTAAATTTATAGTTGAGGAGTTTCATCATTATGAAAGATCTGTGAATAGATTAGATTGCTATCCATATTGGTGAGATGGGAAGTGCAACAGCAACAAACAAGGCCACACTAAATGTCTAAGGAAAGCAATTTCAAATAAGCCGGGCAAACAAAAAATTGCAAATTTTATACATTTTTTTCCATGCATTTCGACCACATATACGTTGTACCTAAAAACTGCATTCAACAAGACCCTGTGGCAAACTTGTTGACCATTCACATAGACTCGCTGAGAACAAGTTTTGCCAAATCACGAGTTCAAGCACAATTTACTCATTTTCTTCAAACCCTAGTGAGTACTTGCCAAGTCTTAAACTTGTATTTTGAGAAATATTTGGTATTATGGTTAGAACACCAAAAATCATGCCTTAGATGGTTGTCGATTTTTAATAAGATTTTTGTTGAATCTGTGCTTGATGAGGTTGATCTTGTTCCTTATGATTGTTTTTTTGTAATATTGTTGAGTCAATTGAGCATCTCTTCTTTGATTGTAAATTTGCAAGAAATATTTGGTCTATGCTTTTTGGTGATGTTATTGGTTTGGGGAAATAAGCAAAAGGTATTTCACAGCTTTGAGATTCCTTTTGGTTTTATTAAAAGCTTCAATAAAGAGTTCAATAAATTTTGGCTTACCCTTTCTACTGAAATTTTATGAAACATGTGGAGAGCTAGGAATGATGAATTATTTAAGGGCAACAGAAGGTACCTTATGGACTCTTGCAACGTCGCTTTCCTTACCATTATTTTACAGGTTACTGTCCCAATAGAGATTCCTAAAGACAAATTATATAGACTGCTTGACAAAGGAGTGATTACATTGCACAAAATTGTTACATTGCATGTAGAGTCGTGGCCCAATATAGAAAGAAATGGTGCCAACCCTATTCACCAAAGCGATAATGACATGGATCCCCTGCAACATGAACAAGTACATAGATATACTAAACCTGATTTTATAGCTGATGGTGCTGATCTGGAAGAGCATAATGTTTGCCCGATGGTTCCTGCTAATAGGGAAGAGGCTGCTCTAGTTATAATTTATATATCTGATATTGAAAATGAAACTGCTATATACTTTTATAATTAGTTCATCAGTGTGCTGAATATGTAAGATCAGCTAATACTCCGTGATTGAGAATTTCCAGGTGGTTTTGTTCATGCCTTGGATTTGTTTTGTAATGTTTTGTAACTGATGCATCCATCTGCAGCCTGATCTGGCCTTAATGGCCCATATATATTGTAACCCGCCTACTAGACTATCATGAAATATACAAAAAACAATGATATATCTGGATGACCTATTAAGGTCTTGTATATCATACTTGACCTCATTCTTAACCCTAATGTCTCTTAATTAAGTACAACAGGAGATAAGTTGGGATTAGGTCACAACATGGCCTACATCCTTACATGATTTGCTCTTGAAGAAATCAAAAGTCTGACAGTTGTAAGTTGATGTTTGTTGATTTTATAATGACTGCTTTGATGAACACTTTGTCAATCCTGGGTCTTGTTGACATTAAGGTCATGTTGATTCTAATTTGCCAAGGCATGCTTTGCACAAGGCATAAGGGAAACCAACACACTTATAGTAATTTATTTTATCATCCGAGAAGAATTTTCAGGACCCATTATATGCCTACATACTTTCTAAATGTCCTTTAATTTTATCTCAATCTCATGTATATGCACAGTGTTGAGACTCAAACTTGGCAAAAACTCAAAATCCAATCTTTGACTTGGACTCAGACTTGAACTAAATCTGAAAACTCAGCAAAACTTGGAAAAAGTTTTAAAATCAGTGAAAAATAGTGGATTTTAAGGAAAAACTAATTATATTGCATCTCGTAACAAAATAATCTCAAATACCATAGTAGCATTACTTGAAATCAAGATTGACTTGCCAAACCAAAAGTATATGTGGAATTCAATTACTCAGCGAAAAAATGCAGCTTTTCCATTCAGTACAGCATGAAACATTTTTTTATTTTTTAAGTTATGCCCTATACCCGCTGTATAAATAATTGAAAGTGTGTATTTTTATATTGTCGAATGTACCTGAATCTATAATTGAAAGTGTGTATTTTTATATTGTCAAATGCAGCTGAATCTATATTAATGGATCTTGAAAATCCATTGTATCCTAGCCAATACCATATCTATTTCTATGCAACTCTTGTGAAAATAGTTTGAAAGCAAATGGAGAGGTGAAAAGAAGCTCGAAATGGGTAAATGAGTGTTTGAAAGTGTTAGTGCTTTCTAATGGTTGAGAATGATGTGAATTTTAATTTTATTTTTTTTACTAACTAGTAGTCCTACAGGCTCACCAAGTCTATGCTCAATACTCACGAGTACTCACAAGTCCCAAGGTTAGACTCATGAGACCTGCACATCTAATCCATAGACTTGTCAAGAGGCATCTCAGACTTGGACTCATGAGGCCTACGTATCTAAAGCATACACATGTTGAGGAGCGTCTCAAACTTGGAATCATGAACTTGCATGTCTAATCCATAGACTTGTCAAGGGGCATCATGGACTTGGACTCATAGGCCCTACACATCTAATCCATAGACTTGTCAAGGGGCATCTCGGACTTGGACTCATGAATCTAGGAAAGTCCTTAGCAAGTCTCAACACTACAGTATATGCCACTAATATATAGTATATAGCCAATTAGCTCAATATTTATTTCTTGTTCTTTGTACAAGTTGTGCTTTTACAACATTTACACTACACCAATCATGCTTCACTACGAGCAAGACCTCTTTTAACCATGAACATTATTCATACTGGACAACATCATGTCATTGCAACTTGTAGCAATTGCAACGGATTGTTAAGAAAATTGGATGTCTTGTATATATAAGTTATCAGAAAACAAGAAATAGAAATGAAAATGGAACAAGAACCAGCAGTCATAAGGTTTTCAGTTTATAACAAGGACATTGTCTACCCATCCCAAGACCAAAGGCCTATAAATATGAAAAAGCAAGAAGAGACATGCACATATACTCATAATGTCCAACAATTTATCATTATTGACTTATTGGTCTGACATTTTCACTCCCTATTTCTATCAAATGATCAAGAATCTCCAATATACGACCTAGTCCAACCCCTTATTACCCCATAAATTTGCAAATGCAAGAAGAGATATCCATAATCACTACAACAATAAATGTGAAAACACACAAACTTGCAAGTGATTTTACACAATAAAGTCCTGGGTCTATCAATTTCACTTGCAAGGTATCTATCAATTTGTCTACCTCATGATTCTAGCATGTTTTCAAATCAAATACAAGTGCAACATCCAAGATTAATTTCCAAATTTCAAGCCCTCCAAAATCAAATTTTCTAACTGAAACCTCAAACTTATGTTTTTCCCACATAAAAAGCTCATGGGTTGCTCTTGCTGTCTTATAAAAAAAGACAATGTTCAACAAGGGTGCATCCTTGGGTGTTCAAATAACATTCCAAACATCCCAAGGACTATGGCTCTTTTCACTTCATCTTCATCCGCTGCAAAAACAAAACTCAATAGCCTCGGCCTCCATTTGCCTCTGCTTAGATTCCATTCCATGATCTTTTTGAGCTCTTCCTTGGTAATGTAGGAAGTAGGGTTTCAAGCTTGTAATGATAGAGGAAGAGCCTGCGTGTAGAACTTATCCAATTCTGCAAGCTTACTGTTTATGTGAAGGGCATAATCGCATAGCGCTTTTCTCCATTGCTCAACATCACAACCACCAAAATACCAGCATTCAACTTTCAGTCTCCACTGTAGTTGCAGAATTTTATTCCTATCTTGAGCGACACCTCAGCTGAAATCCCAATTCGAACAATAACAACCTTCAAGGTCTGCAATAATTCGCCTTCAAGATCTGCAATAATTATCTTCAAAATATGCTCATAAATATGAAGCTAATCTTCACAAAAACTGCATTAATTCTGCCCCAAAAATATGTCTGATTTCTGCTCCAAAACTTTCTCTAAAAATAGACACAAGATCTACCCCAGATTCTGATAAAAAACCTGCTCCAAATCTGATCCTCCTTCTGCTCCAAATTAGACACAAGGTCTGCTCCAGAACTGTGTTTCAATGCTGCTGCAAATCAGATATAGTGGCTGCAGAAAATCTACTCTAGATAATGACATGAATTGCTTCATACAGATCACTTCTATACTAGAATGATTCACCTCAAGGAATGTCTTCACAAATTTGCTCTATGCTGATATGATTTTCCTTACAAAATGTCTTCACCAAAAAATCTTGTGCTGGTCCAATTTTGCCTCATAGAATGCCTTATAAATCTGCTCGTCATCTACTATAGATCTGCTCTAGAAGTCTGATTAATATTCAATGAATGGATACTTAGACAAATCTAATCAGATCCTCCCTAAACCCACTCTGATACCATGTTAGTTTTAGGATCAAAAATGCAATAAGCAGAAAAACACAACACATAGAACAACGAACACTATTTTACCCTGGGTAAACCCTCCTACTTGAGGGGGAAAAACCCAGCAAGAAATTCTCTTATAAATCAGAAAAATATCAGGCCCTAGAAAGCCCGAATACAATACAATGGATCTGCACTTATATATGGTGCAAATTTCATGAATACACAAAGTATTTGACTCTTCTCCTTGATGCTAATCTGCTGCTTAGAAAATCAACCTGCTGCTGAAAGAATTCGAACTTGGAATGATTTGAATTGATTTGATGATAAAATGAGGAGACACCTTCTCCTATATATACAAGCTAGGTGATTTTTCTTTCTAGGGCAAACCTAGAAGAATACAAATTTTATTTATCAAACAAAGGCCGACCTGCCTTGAGTTGAATATATTTAGGAGAAAATAGCTCCCAAAGCTACAAAACACTAACACCTATGAAATGCACCAGCTAAAAATTGCAAGTGGCTCTTTAAGGTAAGAATTGACCATGTATTTTCTTTTCTTGGATTGAGTTCATGTAATTTAATCAAGAATACATTGTCTTGTACTTTTGATGATTAAGTTAAAACAATTCAATTAGGAACATTGTTAATAATCTTATACATTTGTTTGCATTGAACATTTGTTGATATCACTTACTAAGATGGATTGCACATAAAAAATGCCTATTGATCATCTCTCTATAAATAGACTAATAGTACATTGGAAAGACCAAATCATCCATTATGACTTTAAAATATGCCATTTAACCCAGGAAAAATTGTTTACACGGAACTTTTATGATATATTTTAAGTTTTCACATACGCTTCTCTTAGCCCATATTAGACACTGCTTAAAATTCAACACTAGTGACACACTCAGGATTAAGAATACGTCTAGAAGGGAATATAAGTGTATAGTTTCTATTAGATGGTTCTTATTCCATTTTCCTACTAACCTTTTATATTACAACAGATTCTACACACAATATAGTTAACCATACAGGATGCTTGAATGCAAAATGTTTGCAGTATTATAATCAAGCAACATGTTTTTAATATTTTTTAACAGTTGTCTTCCTCCCTGGACTACCTTAGCTAGTAAAGTGTACATTTGGCAATGGCATATAGTTCTTCCAAGCAAATGTCCTTTTGGTGTACATTTTATCATCCACCGAACACACAGAATAAAATATCCAAAGACACTCTATCCTCTCTTGAAAAACCACCGCGTATGCTAAGATTGCGAGAAGATCATATGGCGATTCCAAGGTTTCTTTAGTCAGGTCTTGACGTGTGGATAAGCTCAATGGGCGTTGTGATTTGCTGGTAATAAACAAGGGGACTTACGTTTAAAGGAATTTTCACAAGTTTAGGACTTAGGTGAGTTTATCATTAGAGGCTTCTCAATTAGGACTTCAATTTTGGATCTCAAAAAAATGGCAAAAGGATAAGGGTTCAGAGAATCTATTCTATGCCTAAGAACTTAAGAGACAGTAAAGACTCGGTGAAGGAAATAAACCACACTTTGTTTCGCCTCCTGCAGGACAACATACGCAAAGTGGGTGCAATCTTCTAGGGGTGTGTTGGTTGGAAATTTTGTATACCTGTGAAAGCGTACAAAATTGTGATTTCAACCACAGCACGTGAGTTTGAACTCTCCTAATTAAGGGAAGGCTCCCCCTTTTCTGTCTATTTTAACAATTCAGAAATACACTCTAATTATAAATCTATTCTAAATCTGGGTGAAACTCTGTCTTTTTCTCTTTTTCCAGAAAAGACACTTATTCTTTTCTCTTGTTTCAGAAAAGAATCACAGCTGAAAATATAAATGATTTATGAAGTAAACAAATAAAGAAGCAAAGTTTCCATAAAGGCACAAAGTCCTCCGTTGCTCCTCCGGGACGGGAAAACAAATTGAAAGAACAAAGTCTTTGAAGATTTACTCTCTTATCAACCAAGTATAGTATGTAGCAGCTCAAAATAGAAAATAAAAGCAACACAAAGTCTGCAAGTTACCCCCTTTGTTTGAGCATTCTATAATAGCTTCAAACGTGACAAACAGCTCAAAGTCTATAGTATCAAATCTGAAAACCAATCTAAAACTTTAAACACAATAAGCAGCTCAAAGTCTGCAGAATTGAGCTTGAATCTCCCTTATATAACACCACAAAACTCACAATCAATTCCAAATAATGTCGTCACATCACAATTTGTACCAACACAAAGTTTGGAAGCAATTTGTTTTCTTTATTGATTGCAATCTGATTTACATCTAAACTCAAAGTCTTAGAATGCATACACAAATTGGCAGAATTTTGTTGCATTGCCAAAAGATACAAAATTACAATAGACCCCTCAAGTATTTATAGGAGGGAGGTCTGGAGAAAAAGGTGGGAGGATCTCAACAAACTTGAGAAAATCTCTCAACCGATAACTAATTGCAATTGACTTATTCAAAATTACAATCTTATTGTAATTTGATTACATGTAATTACATTTTACAAAAATGCAAGGAAATAACACTTGCAATTGCAAAACTTGTTTTTACATATACTTTGTCGAAAGTAAAATACATAATTGAAATTATTTTAAGTGTCCAAGACACGACTCTAACTACATCATCCTTCATCTGTGATGATCTTCATGCTGCTTCAGGATTTTAGAACTTGAAGTATTCAGGATTGGTGAAGAGATCTCGAACTTGGAACGAGAATTTGCATTCTTAATGATCTTTGTATCCTTGGCGAACTTCAACCTTATCACAGGCTTGGAGTAGTGCCATTTCTTTAGGAAGTTCTTCTCTTCGTTGCGTCCTTTTTCCATGCTTGATTCACTTTGTCCCTAGATGGTTTCATGAGGATTATTAACCTTCGAGCTGCTCCATGAATTACTATTGTATCTCTTCTTCTTTTGTTCACTGATGAAGAACCCACAACACCTTATTCAAGATGAAATTGTTATAAAACAATGCCCATGCCTTGATTTATTGGTTTGATAGATCATATGTGTAAACAAGACTGACAAGGGAAGGGATAATTTGATGCAAAAATGGGCTCACAAGTGAATTTCGGGTTTTGGAAGGCTGACAGCAAAAATGGTAATGGCAAATGAATATGAAATGAAGGCAAGTGAATGAAAAGTGAAATGGAAAGGTGAATGAAAGAGAGAGAAAAACGTTTTTTATGAATGAAGGGCGAATGAAGTATGATGGTGTATGAAAGAGACATGAATGAAGGGTTTGTGAAATGGAAAAACGCATTTTCAGCCATACATTTTTTTAAATATGCAATCTTAATCTCCATAGAAAGGCAACCCAAGAACAAAAGATTTAAAGCAACAAAAACAGAAAAATAAAAAGAAACAAAGAACATACCTCTAACAAGAGTTTACAAACCAAAATAAAGAAAAATAAATAAATAAATAAAACCCTAGGCGCCTTGAACAAACTTAAATCTGCAAAAACGTGGCAATGGTAGAGCAAAAATGAGGAATTTAATAAAATTGCAGACCTTGCCAAGTGTTCTTCATGCCAAAATCTCTTCAATCGGGGTACATATGAGCAAGATCAAGCTTCAAAATTCACAAAAACACTTGCAAAACTCATTTCGGGTTTTTTGATGCTCATTGCAATTGAAAAATAACATGTAAAACTTCAAAAATGCCTTTTACTTGCATTTCGGGTTTTTAAAGCCATATGACAATTTTGCTTTTTGTCAAAAATGAAGACTTCAAACAAATTCGGGTTTTTAAGTCACTTAAGCAATTTCGGAACTTTTGGAAGTTTTAGCAATTTTGTTTTTAAGCCAAAATTTTCCTACAACTTAAAATTAAAACAAAAAGTAATTGCAATAGGAGCAAAAAGTTCCTACAACTTAAAATTAAAACAAAAAGTAACTGCAATAGGAGCAAAAAGTTCCTACAACTTAAAATTAAAACAAAAAGTAAATTGCAATAGGAAAACAAAACCCCTACTTGCAGTGATGCCCCAAAAACCCGAAATTGACCAAAAACACACTAAAAATGACTCAGAATTTCACGAAAACGGACGAGGGTGAGTAAAAAGTGCTAACCCAAAGGACTATAGACTTAAAATTGAAATTTTCTAACCTTTGCACCTCGTAAAATGTGCCTTAGAAGAGAAAATCTTCAAATTTTATCAAAATTTTAATAGGTTATCCCAATTTTTAGCAAGTCAAAAATTAGGGACAACAGGGTGTGATAATAATTTTCAAACCTCGAATGAAGTTGAAGTTAAGCTTCCACAATTATAAGCTCAGGCTAACTTTACGCATCGAATGCAAATCATCCATTCGAAGAAAGTATGAGCAATACTTCACCATTGAATCAATATGATCAATCTATCATTCACTTAACCAACTTTCAAAGAAAATTCTATTTAACCTAGTTCTAACTTTAATCTATGGCGGAAGAAGATATGCAACCTCGCTTACTATTTGACAATAAAAGTTATTCAAAGCAAATCATGCATAAGAGCTTTTATTATTCGAAATAGTCTCAATGCAACAATCTCATAATCTGTCTCCACACACTTTACGAATGAGGGGCGAGCTCAATTTATAGGCTCCCCAATTACAATTCAATGGCCAAGATTGATTTCAAATCAATGGCCGAGATTACAAAATAAAACCCTAATTAGGGTTTGTCACTTTCGACCAATGAGAAAATTACATTCGAGGACACTTGTCCTTTTTGCTAAATATAAATCAACAATAAAATAGAAAGTTGTAGCATGTTGATTTGCAGCAATTTGATTGGTTGGAAGATGACGAGGCGCCACCTCAGCGTGCTGGATGCCTTCCTTGGTCGCTTCTTTTCTGTTCCACGTGCTTACCTTAGAATATTTTCCTTGTCGATGACTCTGTCCCTTGCGCTTATTCTTTCCTAGCTTAGATCTTGGAGCTCCTTTTGAGACTTTCATTTCTTCTTCTTGCATGTACTGGAATCTTTGAGGTCTGGAAGTCTCCCCTGGGAGCAGGTGTCTGGACTTGAAGTTGGTTGCTTTGAAATTCCTCCTACTTGAATTGGGTTGATGTTATTCCTTGGGACTTCCTCTTTGAATTCTCCAATTTGTGCCAAGAAATTGTCTAAGTATGGAGATATGTTTGGAATACTCTCCTTGTCACCATCTGATTCTGATTGGAAGCTTGTTTTTAATTCTTCAGAAGATGAAATCCTTCCAAGATGTCTGGATATTCTTTCAAGTGTCTTGAATTTGGAGAAGAATGCCCCTGTGCTTTCACCATGATGGAGGAAATTGGAATTTTCTCTGTGAAGTATTTCCCATAGCCAAATTTTGGCTATTCAAGTTCATTTTGTACCACCTTCACACGGACTATTCAACATTTAGCCAATTTTCTGAGTTTTAGCCAATTTGCTCATCCTCCCCTTGAGCAGACTTCACATGAGCTTGGACGTTTTCTCTCTTAGCCTAAGTCAGACTTCAAGCCACCTTGGACAAACATCTCTAGGAAGAAGTCGAACTTTCTCCAGTGCTTACCATCTTTTTCCTCAACACTTTGACATTTCTTTTCTTGATCTAGGTCGGACTTTGCATCATGTTTGCCATTGTACTTGGCGGATGTTATGGATGTCTGGACATACCTTCTCCAAGCAAAGTCGGACTTTGTAAAGGTTTGGACATTCTGTGCTTGGGAAAAGTCGGACTTTCACTTGTCTTTGCCATTTTCATCTCCCCTCTAGGCACTTCATGCCTTAGAAATTTTCCATCATGCTTGAGGGCGTATTTTGAACTGTCTTAGACACTTCTCCAGGTGGACTTTGCACTTGTCTTGGACATCCATCCTTGGGCAGACTTTGCTTCATGCTGGACATCTTCACCTTGGGCGGACTTGAAGCTTGCCTTTCCATCCATTTATTTTGTCCAAGGCATTGGAAATAAACTATTAAAATATTAAAATATTTTAATTTATTCCAACCCGTTCGTTTTGGACCCATGGCTATTTCAATTTTCTCTTCATTTTCTCTGGCTAAAAGTTTATTTTCCAATTTTATTCCCAATTTCGTCTAGCCAAGTCAAAATTATAGCCATTTGGTTGATAAATATTGTGCCAGATCCTTATTTTTCCCTGCCATGGCGAACTTTGAATTGCACTGGGCACATTTTCCTATGCCAAAGTCAAATTTTCTCTCGCTCAGACGAATTTTTCTAGGCAAAGTCCTTGTCTAGATGTCCTCATTAGGCAAAATTCCATGATGCTTGACAAATTTTTATCTCCCTTAGCCAAGGGCAAACTTTCATACCTCTTTGCCTTGTGCATTTCTCTCTGGCTAAATTTGTCAATTTTCTCTAGACATCCATACTTAGGGAAAAATTTAATTTTCTCTTCTCTCCTCATGATAGGCGCACTTCATTTTCTTCTTCACCTTGGCCTAGGCGAACTTCCTTAAGTCTTCTCACCTTCCACATGCCATGGCGGACTTCCTTTAGCACTTTGGACAAGCATGGCGGACTTCCTTGACATCTTGCCAACCTCTTCAAGTGTATGGCGGACTTTCCTTCCTCTTTGGATATGCATCTTGGACGTCCCTCTTTTCTAGGGCAGACTTCAAAGAAGTTTAGACATGTGAGGGCGGACTTTGGATAGTCTTTGCACTTCTCCCTTGTGGCATGGCAGACTTTCCTTCCTCTTTGGATATGTATGGCGGACTTCATGAGTTCTTGGCACTTGACATCCTTCAAGCTAGCGGACTTCACAACTTCTTGGCATCATCTCTTTGAGGCTAAGGCGGACTTCCAAAGCTTTTGGCACTTGACATGGCAGACTTCCTTAGCACCTTGGACATTCCTTCCTTAGTGCTGGGCAGACCTTCCTTAGTTCTTGCCATCCTCTCCTTAGTGTTGGGCAGACTTTGAAGACTTCCAGACCTTCCTTCCTTCGTCCCTCTTTTCAAAGACCACCTTCATGGTGGCGAATTCTTCAGACTTAACCAGATTTCTCATGAATTCCATTCTTTTTGAGTTGATTTTTCTGTGATTTTGCTTCGGATCTGATTGATTTTGGACTGATTTTTCAAGAATCTGATACTTTTCAGTCTGATTTTCTCATGCTTTTTATTAATTTTTCATGCTTTTTACTTTGTTTTTCCAGATTTTCAATGATTTTTCAATTTTCTCTTTGATTTTCTGAGAGTTCTATCGAGTTTTTCGAACTTTTGAGTGCATTTTTGGAATTCGAGACCTTTCCAAATATAGAAACTTTCTAAAAATAGAAAAAGCAAAACCCTAAAAAATAGGGAACCTCGTTTGGTCCAAAAATGCCAAAAATGAAAAAGTGAAAAAGCAAATTTCCCTAAAAAATAGGAAGTGTCAGAATTGGCCGAATGAACAGGCGATCTTCGTTTCTTGGGCCTTCTGAGCACTTCCATGACATTTACGCACTGATTCAAGCATGGATTATTAACTTGGCTCAGATGACTCTCAGAAGACTAATTTGAAACCCTCAAAATGATGACCTCATTGTAAAAAGACAAGTGATAAGCAGTTGCGACGCCAAGGCAAAAAACAAAAAGAGGGGGTCCCCATTTGCAATGGGGCAATGTGTGAAAAGGTCACAACATGTCCCAGTTTCTTTTTAAGTAAAATCATACAATCTAGACAGAAAATGGCTTTCTAAATTGGGCAAGAAGGGTCATGATACAATTAGCTAAAAACCAATAATGCCCATTGCTCACCATTTGAACTAGAGATGGGGAGTCAAGGATCCTGAAACAAATGGTAAACAGGCTGCCAGCTCATTTGGAAAATAGAGTCTCTTTTAAACACAGGTTACAGGATGGTTGCTGATTCATCCAGATCTACTATTCAAAAGCATACTCCATAAAGCTACTTGAGAGGGTATGAGGCCAACTGATCATGTCTTCTGTAAATGCCCTGCTATGAGGATTTTTTGGAAATATGTTCATGAAGAATTATTCTGTTAATACAAAAGAACAAATAAAGGTGTTTCATGGCCATGAAAATAAACAATGTCAAATCTGGAATTATCCGTTGGATCCAATAATAGTAGATGATGGATGTGTGATGTGTGGCTGTTAGATGATGGATGTGTGGCTGTGCCTATGTAGTGCAGGGGTGAAGGGAATGGCAACAACCTGTCCTTGATAAAATGAAACACAACTATGTGCAGATAAATGGAAATGATGCTCTTTGTATGGTTCCAATAAAATAATTGCATTAACAATTGAACTGAAAATTTTAACGAAATAAAGGTTTCCTTTCCACATTTGGAAAGGAGTAATTTGATCTCAAACATATGAAACTGCAACAATAAAAGATGGGATATTTAATTTTCAAAAGTACCTAAATGTAATGTAGATTTCAACAGCTTAGTCTACTCGAGATAATTGATTGCATGATGTTTACTTGTATCCAAAGAACCCCAAGCTAGAAAAGCCTAAACTACAAGCAAAGCACGCTTATCATTTCTATGAAGATTTGTGACTAGGAACTTAATAACTAAAATGGGAAATAAGGACTGCACATAAATCTATCTAAACAAAGGAAAACTTTCAGCCTTAAAGCAGATTTCTGTGAAGCAGTAAAGCTGTAAACAAGCGAAGATTCTTCATGTTAATCCTCTTTCCTTGCTATATGTTGTGATGCTTCTGATTTAATACATACACATTCTAAATGGGTAATATATCCTCATAGAAATCAGATATTTGGCAGATAAATTATAATTTAACTGTTTTATCACACCATTTGAACAGTAATGTGATATTTATTGAGCATAATTGTGTCCACAACTTCAGATAAGAATTTGATACCATTCTTTTGCAAATAAATATATGAAATATTACGCTTCAGAAATTATAGCAGAAGCAAATTAACCCACTCCAAAATAATCCTACTAATTACATGAGTCAATTTTATAAAGCCATGCGATGCAGGGCCATCAATTTTAGGATTTGCCACTACATCAAAAGGAATAAGTCTTTCCATCCAAATATAGATAGGAACACAGCTGAATATGAAAATCCTTCCAGAATCCTCATCCTTGAGTCTTTCATTTAATAAACACCTGTTATGAGATTTAATCCCTGTTTTCTTCTAAATATGTCAAATATCCATCCTAAATAAGTAATTTGTATGCCACTCTAGATATCCCACATTGTCCAACCATTTTGATAACAAACCCAACTTGAAGGTTAAAACCTTACAACTTTAACATAGTCCCCACTAGCATCAGACTGCAACTATTATCACAAAGTTAAAAGTGGCATGATTGTCTATTATTCTGAACTGAATCTTCAAAAGACAATAATGAATTTTGCATATAATTCAATATACTTGTAAATTTCAAACAGCTGAATAGAATTTCTACTTACCATGAAGGACTTCGTCCAAATTTCCACCTGGTAGAAAGTCATATATTAGTAGCTTTGCTAAAGGAGCATTACAATATCCCCGAAGGTTCACCAAATGTCGATGTTTGACACTTCCTAGGATTTCAAGTTCCCTCTCAAAAACCCGATCAGAGCCTAAAGTGGTTTTTTCAATCCTCTTCAAGGCAAAGGCATTGCCATCATCCATGACTAGCTTGTAAACAGTCCCAAAGCCTCCAGAACCTATGATATTTTCATCATCTAGAGTTTCTATTTTTCTAAGAATGTCTTTTGAAGAGTAAGGCAAATCCCCATGGAACATGACCACAGATGTGCCTGCCATCATTTAAATTAAAGTGAGAATTACAGACAAACTACAATTATACGGGTCCACCAAATCAAGTAAAAAACAAATTCAATATTTTTGTTCATGGGATAAACATGAGTCCCATTAAAATATGGACATAAGATTCTCCTTAATTTTATACTCCAGACTTTTATAGTCCATAAAACCACACATATAATATGTACCTTCATCAACATTCAATGCTGGTCTCCTGCGCACTTTACAAAACTTGTGATATAGATAACAACCCCAAAAGCACATAAGAGCTACAAGAAGTGAAATTCCCACAGTTGCAACAGCACTTATAAGCACCTTAGTTGAGTATCTACCATTCCTCTTTGAACTTGGAAAATGCCCTGCAGCAATATCAACAAGAATAAAAACATCAAAGAAAAGTAAGCTGTAATGAGCTGCAATAAACGAAAGCATTCAAGTCCTTTAAGAAAAAAATGCTGATAATAGGACAGAGGAAGAAAGAGAAGCAAATAAAAGAAAGACATTGACATCCCAAGTAGAAAGAAAAAATGTTAAAAACAGGAATTCTCTAGTAAGAAGGTATCATTAACACAGAGTCAAAACCTATGTACGTTTCAGTAAGTGTTCTTACATTGGTTGAACATAAAAACATTTATATTAATTATAAACTATATAACAAGGAATTAAGGCTTACACACTGCAGCAATCTTGAACCATGGTTAACATGAAAGCATACAAATACTCTTCAAGATGGTGTATGGCTGTAATTATCATAAATGCAAGTATTTGCAGAATAACCAATCTTTCAGTTGTCCTTGTATAACTGGCATTTTGCCAATCATGAATAATTTTAATATTCTTTCTAATTAGAAAGAAAAACCTCTGAAATTTTAGCCTAACCACTGTGACAGTTTTCTTACACATAAAGTCAATTAGAACAATGCAAAATATGATGTAGAAGACAGTATAAACTTACCCTGGTTTGGTGCACCAAATACTCCAGGAACAGGTGGTTCAGAACTTGGAACAAGTCCATCTAGATCACTTTTGCATATTACATTGACTTGTTTACCACATAGCCCAAGATTGCCAACAAATCTGCAAAAAGGAGACTTGATGTAATTAGTTGCCACCAGAAAGTACATAAAGAACAGAAATCTGGTTCTTCCATACTACGCATATGCAAGCACAAGAAAGAAGAATCTCAGTTCTCTGGATGCACGGTAAGGTCTATGCAATATCTCCTTTTAATGATCTAGATATTCCATTATTATTATCATTTTGTAACTCATCAATCCAATTAGAAGAGGATCTTATCCATTTTCATTGGGAACCACGAATTGATGGATTTTCCATTGTACTTGTTTTCTTAACAGGATTTGAAACTACTTTAGCTGCTGGGTCAGTCACTTGAAATCTGTGATTGTTGCATTTCTTGACATTGGCAATGTACAGTGGCCGATTGGGATTATTTGTTTCTAGAGGTATTCCGCTTTTCTTTCTCATGTGGGGGTTGGAATTAATTCTTGTTCACCCACTTTTACCCATGTGTGTGGCCGGGGGGACAGGTGGGAAGACATCTATATTTGGCGATAAAATTTCTTTTGTATACTGCAGGTGGTTCCATTTTTCTCTTAATGGGAGCTTTAAGTATGGGCATCTATGGATCTAAAAGACCAACATTCAATTTCAAATTATTAGCTAAAAGAGATTATCCCAACATACTTGAAATAGTATTATATTTAGAGTTTTTGATCGCTTATGCAATAAAATTGCCAATCTTCCATCTACATACCTGGTTACTATATATCATGGGGAAGCATATTATAGTATATCATATTTCTTTATTTCGGCAAAATAGCTTCAACAACATCTAGTCATATTCTAGCTCTTGTGAAAGCCACATAAGCTTCAATTGCTTGTTTCTTACCTTTGGCTTGTGCACAATCAGCTTTAGCTAATCCAATATTTTCTTGTGCCTCTTGAAGATCAATATCAATACTTCTTTCTACATTCATTACCAATTATGTGATTTCATTATTTACCACTAGGCATTGACTCGTATTTTCATGACTCCTATATCCAAAGCTGTTACAATTGCAATATGGTTGGGTAATACACCGATTTGACCGCTACTGGTAGTTAGTAACTTATTATTATTTCTTGAACTTTTGAATCCCAAACAACTCAACTAGTAGTCAATACACAAATACTTGGCCTCATTTTATTTCTTTGAAATTCATAGCCTCTGTAGTAACTTCATCAATGTTACCTACCATTCAGGTAGATCATTTAATGCTCGAAAAAGGGATCATTTGAAAACCTCTAATTGTTTCTATTACATATTTACCAGGGGAACCAGTGAATACCTCTGAATACCTCTTTCTTATAAATGAAAATGAAGAATTGATTTGCAGGATCCTCAAAGTCTATAAACACCAAACATAATAATGAACTAGTGGATAACATGTTTGAACTATTAAGTAACATAAGCACAACCAACCAAACACAACTCACTTCCATGAATTCGTCGTCTTAGATAAGTTGGAATATTACATCTTAGTATAGTAAATATAAGTTAGATAATTAAATATAATAAATATTTTTTAGTATAGAACAAAACAAACATTAGTTTTGTGGTAGTTAGTTGTTTGGAGAAGTTTTGTACAAGAAAACAGTCTTTATTAGCTAATGCATATCAATCTAAAATTATCCTAAATGAACATCAATACACTATTACATATTATTCGGTGTTATTCATTTGTGCAAGTATGGTGTAAAAATCTGTGTGTATTTTCTCTACCAAATTCAATCAGATAGACCTGCTAAAAAGTTCGTTAGGACAAAAGTGTACACCTATAATTAAACACTAAACAACAACCATTATCATCAATCAGTCAACACATTCTACCTATTAAGGATCACAACCATAACCAACAAAACACAAATTGCTTCTATCAATTAGTCTTCTTAGATAATCATCAATTAGTCGATAACATGTTCAGACTACATCAGTACAACCAACCAAACACAACTCACTTCCATCAATTAGTCTTCTTAGGTGAGTTGGAAAATTGCATCTTAGTATGTAAATATATGTTAGATAATCAAATACAATAAATAATTGTTAGTATAGAAATAAAACAAACATTAATTTTATGGTAGTTAGGTGGGTGAAGAAGTTTTGTATGAACATCAAAATAGTGTTACATATTTTTTGGAGTTATTCATTTATGCAACAATGGTGTATTAATCTGAGAAAAAAAAACGTTAATTTTGTGGTAGTTAGTTGGGTGGAGAAGTTTTGTACGAGAAACCACAGGCTTTATAAGCCAATGCATATTAATGTAAAATTATCCCAAATGAACGTCAATATAGTATTACATATTATTTGGTGTTATTTGTTTGTGCAACAATGGTGTAATAATCTGTGTATTTGGTGTTATTTCATGATAGATCTAATGCGTCACATTTAGAAGAGGGTTTCTAGCAACCTCTACTACTGAAAATTGGGAGTGATTACCATGATCATAATTTGCATGATATTCAACAATTATTGCTGCTGAAGATAGGGCACCAGATTCCAAGAAGGAGATTTGTTGTTTTTGGTAAATAGTTAGTCATCATTGTTGCAGCGACCAACATATACAGCCACTTACTTGAACATATCAACATTGGGTGGGCAGATCCAACGTTGGGAACTGCAGATCTGTCCTATTTTTAGATGTTGGATCACTTTGCCAGACTACAATTGACTGCACCAGCCTTGGAGGATGATCTAACATCAGCTCGGGTGAGTTTCACCAGCATTTGTTGTTGTTTGCAGGTATTTGGGAGGGTTTGGGCAGATGCACTACCTCTAGTTGATTGTTCCCAGCTGCCATGTTACCTGTCTAGATCATTTGCTTCACCGTTGCTGCTGCTACAACACTTCTACAGTCAGTCCAGCAACCAAACTTGCCAAATATTCACCATACAGGGTTCCTACAACATGTGGTAGCTATACATTCATCATTTTTCACCCAAATCATTGTTGTAAGTCTAGAATTGTGTATATAAATCATTGTAAGTTGCTCCAGCAGGTTGCAAATCAAATAAAGTATTTTTAAGGTCATAAATTGGTGTTTAATTCAAATCAAAGCATGTTTGATATCATTTGGATAAATAGTTCTGTGGTTGTTGGTATCTGAGGGCTCAAATTCATTCATTTTCAGTTATATCAGCATTAACTTTAGATGCATATGAGCAAGTAGACATCATCAGCAGCCTTAGGAGTTTCATCTTTGAGAAGAAGGAGACACCTGCTCAGTGGAGAAACGCTGCTATTATTCTAGACAAAGAGGAAGAGAAAGCCGATATTGCAACCAGAAGGCTTGTCTTGCCACCACCCGCGTGGGACTAGACAATCCTGGCGTACATAGTCTATACAAGGAGGAGAACAAGAACAAATCCGCTCTTCCAAGAAGAAGTTGATCCTTTCCTTCCACAAACACATCCTACACAAGTTGGAGAGTCATCCAACACAGTCCCTGAATTCAACACAGTTCCCGAGTTCAACACTGTACCTGTGTTCGAGGAAGAAGAATCCAAAGCAATGGGTGATAATAACAACGACCACAATGACCGCAATCGGAGAAGAGGTCCCCCACTGCCTTGGGGTAATCATATCGGACCTTTGGCCCTAGGAGCAAATCATGAATTGCCTAAGGGGTCGAGAAAACACTTTCCACGGTTCCAAGGTGATGGAAGTCAACATCCTGACGATCATCTTTCAGCCTTTTCAACGGCTTGCACTGTTTTGCATGTAGCTCATGAAGATATTGTTGTACATCTCTTTGTTGAGACTCTCGCGGGAGTTGCTGCCGAATGGTTCAATCACTTGGAGCCGGGTTGCATAACCAACTGGAATACTATGACTGAAAAGTTTCTTGCAAGGTTCAAGCCAGCTGAAGATAGCCACCAGTTGTTCGCTCAGCTCTCAAATTCAAAGGAGGAGGACAATGAACCAATGAGGGAGTTCGTGGCAAGGTTTAATCGCCTAGTCACTCGTCTCTCATACACACTCAATCCATCACCTGAGATCCTGTTGAGCAGTTTTGTCAACGCGCTCCGATCAGAGATAGCCTTTATCCTGAGATTGGCCAACGAGACAAAACTGGAAGATGCACAACAAGGTGCCATAGAAATTGAAGACAATATGATCACTTGAGGAAAGATCAAAGGAGATGTTATTAGGCCTTTGGTTCAAAGTTTTGCAGATCCATTACTTCAAAGGGTTGCTAATGAAGTGACTATTCTTAAGAGGCAATTGCCACTCTAGCCTACGCCTCTTGCTCAAGTTGCACTACCACCCGCCCTGCCTGCACCACAACCGTACCAAGCACCTCAGTAGCCTTATCAGCCTCAGCAACCGTACCAGCCAAGGAGAAATAACTTTCAGCCTTACAACAATTGCAAGCCGCGAGGACCACCTCCACCAAGGCAAGCGGTTGACAATACACAAAATGTTGTGTTTTGCTCTTTTCATGATTCCACTGAACATACCGGCGCCACTTGCCCCGAAAATGTCAGAATGAACGAGATAATGGGATATGTTGAAGCTGCACCTACACCAAGTTTCGTACCAACTCCAAGTTCGAATGTTGTCTTAACTCAATCGGACAACTTCGATGGCAACTCCGCAACGGGCTACTTTGAAAGTGAACCCGATTTTGAAGATCAAGAAGAAGATATTCGTCAATACTCTCTTGCAGTAAATCTTGAGAATCACACGACTCCTATGTTCATGAGAGCTCAACATCTGAGGGCACAGAGAGAAGAAGAAGAAGAGAGACTAAAAGTACCAAAAGACAAAGAAAAAGGAAAAGAAGTAGCTTCTACTTCAAATGTTAAGTCTTCTCAAGAGAACGTGAAAGCAGTTGCTAAAGACTCATCCTCAGCAAATTTTGATATTGTAGATTCTTTGATGAAGAACAAAGTGCAGATTTCTCAGTTAGAGTATCTCCAAGATCACCCAGAGCAAGTGGACTGACTTCTCAAATTTGTGAAGAAAGGACCTGTCAAGTAGCCCACATTGCTCGAATCATCCGTTCCGGCGGAAGACAAGCCTAAGCCCTTCTATATCTCTCTGTATATAAAGGGTTACAAATTGAGCAATTGTATCATCGAATCTGGAGCTTCAGACAACGTCATGCCTCTACAAGTGATGAATGCTTTAGGACTTTCGTGCACCAAGGCAAGGGACAAATGTTACTCACTGGAGTCCAAGTCGGTGTCGTTAGTCGAACAATTAAAAGATGCTCAAGTGAGGTTGGCGGCCTATCCTAAAAAGAAAATCATGATGACCATCTTGGTAGCTAACATTCCAGCGAGCTACGGGATGCTATTAAGCAGAAGCTTTTGCAAGGACCTCGCTGGAGAGATTCAAATGGATTGGTCTTTTGCAAACATTCCATTAAAGAATGGGACTTTCAAGTTGGAACCAGAGCCCAAATCTCAATTTGCGGTCGTGAAGTCTCAAGATCCTCAAGCTCAAGTTTTGTATCAAGAAAAAGGACTTGGTACTTACGCCATGCTATCAAAGATACCTGAAGAAAGTCAAGAGATTGCGTGTACCGCAGAAAAATCAACAGAAGATCCTAAGTTGTGGACTTTGCAGTTTGATGGTAGTTGTTCCACTGCTGGTTCAGGAGCGAGAGTTGTGATAAGTTCTCCTGAAGGACAACTGTATCCTTTTGCATACTGGTTGCAATTTGAATGTACGAACAACACAGCGGAATATGAGGCGCTTTTACTAGGTCTCAAAAATGCAAAGGACATGGGTATCAAACATCTTAGGGTCGAAGGTGATGCAGAGCTTGTTGTGAAGCAAGTCAGAGATCAATTCAGAGTCAAAGTAGATCGTCTTTGACACTTTAGAAATAGGGTGTGGAATGCAATAGAGTGGTTCGAAGCTTTTGATATCAAGTACATTCCACGTCTACAAAATAGCAGAGCAGATGCCCTCACGGTATCAACTTCACTTTTCATGCCACATTCTGATTTCCGTCAGAATGCATTTGCCATTGAGTTAATATACAGGCTAGTTGTACCTGACAACTGTGATAATTGGCAGGTCTTTAATGATGATGAACACATCAAGGAGTTTCTTGTTATGGGAGATAATTTCAAGGAATTGTTCTTCGAAGGCAACTCATTTACACATAGAGAAGCAGTAACGGAAGTCTCTAATGCGCCAAAGATTGCTGAAAACAAAGAAAGTTCAGAAGAACAAGATTCAAGCATTATCCAGTTGAAAGGAAATAAAATTCCCAAGGGCTTGGTTTCCTTGGAGAATATTTTTGACAGGCACGACAGATACATACAAGATCAGAGAAACTCAAGCGAAAGAACCTCTGCCGAATATCAACAAATCAATATTGGAACAGTTGACAAGCCTAGACTTGTTAATCTGGGTACATGTTGTACTGCAGAGGAAAGTGAGAGATTCGTCTCATTGTTCATGCAATACCGAGATGTCTTCACCTGGTCATATGAAGATTTGAAAGTTTTTACACCAAGAGAATTGTCTCACACAATTCCTCTTCAACCTGAAGCGAAGCCCTTCAGGCAAAAGCAAAGACACTACAATTCGCATATTCAAGATACCATCTATGCGAAAATTCAGAAGATGGTGAATGCAAAGATCATCTTTCCGATCCATCATTCCACTTGGGTGTCGAATATAGTTCCTATGCATAAGAAGAACGAAGAAATCAAAATTAGCGTGTATTTCAGGAACTTAAATCAATCATCGCTCAAGGATAATTATCCTTTGCCGATCATGGAGCATACCTTGCAGACGATAACCGGTTCAAAGATGCTGTCTTTATTGGATGGTTTTTCTAGTTATAATCAAATTGCAGTAGCTAAAGAAGATCAATTCAAGACGGCATTCACAACCCCATGGGGTACATTTGCATATGAAAGAATGCCCTTCGGCCTCATCAACGCCGGTGCTACTTTTCAGAGAGCCATGGATTTGGCATTTGGAGACTTGAGAAATAAAATAATCGTTGTCTATCTAGACGACCTCACTGTTTTCTCGAAGACACGAGGAGATCATTTTTCACACCTAGGGAAGGTCTTCAAGAGATACAGATATCACAAAATATCGCTAAATCCCAAAAAGTCTATCTTCGCGATGACAGAAGGCAAGTTGCTTGGCCACATTGTCTCCAAGGAGGGAACTCGAATTGACCCAAGTTGGGTTGAAGCTATCAGAAGTTTGTCTCTTCCAACAAGCAGAACAGGGGTACACTCTTTCTTTGGTAAGGTAAATTTCATACAAAGATTTGTACCAGATTTTTCTGAGTTGACTAAAGATATATCTGCCATGATGAAGAAGAAGACTGTTTTCAAGTTGACGGAAGAAGGCAAGAGGGCGTTTGCAGCAATACAAGAAGCCATTAGTCGAGTTCCAGTGCTAGTCCGTCCTGAGTTTGAAAAGGAGTTTATCCTTTATTGTTATGCATCAGAGCATACTCTGTCTGCCATTCTGACATAGAAGTTAAATGAAGAAACTGAATCTCCAATAGCTTTCATGAGTTGTAGTTTCAAGGACAGAGAATCAAGATACTCTCAGATTGAAAAGATTGCCTATGCAGTGGTACGAGCTGTAAAGAACTTCAGATTTTATATCTTAAATACTCACACCATTGTGTATGTTACAGATCCAGCAGTGAAAAGCATGCTAACTCAACAAGAGATGGGCTCGAAGAGAGGAAACTGGGTCGCGAAGGTGCAAGAGTATGACTTGGAGATCAAGCCGACCAAACTCGTCCGCAGGAGAGGTCTTTGTCAGTTGATAGCAGAAGATGGTGATAAGAAGTTTCAAGCCAAAGGTATACCTAAGATTGAACCTGAAGTAAAGGAAGATCTTCCAATGGTCTTACTAATCGAATCTTCGGGAGAATGGTTTACTGAGATATGGTATTACCTGACATATGGTGATTGCCCAAATCACCTAAACAAGCAACAGAAAAGAACGCTAAAGCTAAAAGCACAGAATTATGTAATCATCAACAACGTTCTGTACAAGCGAGGGCTTGACGGAACATTTTTGTTGTGTGTCACCAAAGATCAACAACGGCGCTTGCTAGAAGCTTTCCACAATCAAGCATGCGGTGGTCACTTTTCTTCGAAGGTGACGGCTTTCAAAATCTTGCGGGCACAGTTCTTTTGGCCGACCATGTTTCGCGATGCATATGGGTGGGTGCATAAATGTCAGTTGTGTCAACAGTTTGTTGGCAAGGCGAAATTGGCAGCCGCTCCTCTCAGGCCAGTTTTTATAGATGCTCCATTTCAACAATGGGGTTTAGATTTTATTGGTCCTATCAACCCACATTCCAGCAAGGGGCATATTTATGTCCTTATAGCCACTAATAATTTCACTAAATGGGTTGAGGCCATTCCCACCAAGCGAGCTACATCTGAGGTCATGTGTGAGTTCTTGAAAGAAAACATTGTCACGCGCTTCGGGGTGCCTCGCAAAATTGTGACAGATAATGCAACGTGTTTCTCATCCAAGGAGCTATTGGAGTTCTGTTTTGATCACAGCATTACTTTATCTCATTCATGAGATTACTACCCGCAAGGTAATGGACAAGCTGAATCATCGAACAAGAACATTGTCACAATTATCCGCAAGTTGGTTGATTCCAGTCAACGAACTTGGTACAAGAAACTCTACAATGCTCTCTGGGCCGACAGAATTACACTAAAGAGAGCTATTGTTACCTCGCCATTTATCCGCCTTGCAGCTGGCAACCACAGTAGAAGACGGAGAATTTACAGATCCTATTCAGAAACGCATTTTGTACCTGACCAAGCTTCAAGAAGAAAGGGTGGAGGTGGTAGATAGAATCACTCAGCACCAGGAGCGAGTGAAGAAAATTTTTGACAAGAAAGCTCGCCAACGAGATTTCGAGGTTGGAGATCAAGTCCTCTTATGGTATAAGAGACATGAGCCCAAGGGAATGCACGGCAAATTTGATTCCTTGTGGTTAGGACCTTTCAAGATTCACGAGCCCACAGGGGAGAACACCTATATTCTCTTGCGCTTGGATGGAAGTCTCCTCCCTCTACCACACAGCGAGCAGTACCTGAAGCACTTCGTCCCTTCGGGGGTGGAGTAAGTTTTCGCAAAACAATCTTTGTAAAATATTTTTCCTTGTTTTTCGTGATGTGTTTCCCCTTTCCGTGATGTTTTCATTATGTTGTGTTTTCCCTTTCCGTAACAGTCATGTTGTGTAATAGGTGATTAGGAGTCTTGTTTTAGGTGATTTGTAGGGAAGTCCAACTATTAGGTGATTTCTAGGAAGTCCGGTTTTAGGTGACTAAGGAAAGTCTTGCAAATAGGTGATTAGGAAATGATGTTGACTCCGATACCCAATGGACAAGGCATTGGTCTAAGCTCAAAGCTCCAGAGATTCTATGGTCCTCCTATGCCGTAAGTATCCGCCATGGTCCCCAAACAGAGCCAATGTTGTACCCCAAAATTAAAATTTTTGTTACACTTAGACATTTTGAAGAAATGAGTAAAAGTCTTGTTAAATTAATCAAAAGGTCAAAATTTGGGTGTGCATGTCTTGCATGGGGGGTTAAAACTCAAAATTTTCAAAATCTAACGATCTGGGTCTGCTCAGAGCAGCTTAATCTACAAAACCCAGATCTTAGTTTTTCATCCCTACTTTTTAGGAAAACTGCTATTTTTAGAAATTTTCTAGAAATAGTAACTTCTTCTGGGTTTTTCTCGGTTTCTTTTGAAACGGATACTGGCAAAACTTTCTAAAAATAGAAAATTGGTCCGTTAGGGTTCAAACTGATTTCAATTGGCTCAAAATACATCCATATCAGGGTTGTGCAATCAGAATCTCAAAATAATCAGTTTTGCCCTAGTGGGTCTATTCTGCTTTTTCAGAAGCATATCAGGAGCTCTGAGGTCATCAATGGAGGTCAGTCGGCTGCCAAGCGTCAGATTCAACATTCAAACCATTCAATAGAAGGCGAGTCGGTGAGTAAGCACGAAGAATGAAGGAGAAGGTGAAGACTGTGAAAATTTTCTAACACTGGTTGACTTGGGTGCCCCAGGTAAGAATAGGCGCCCATCTTTTGAGGGCATTAAATGATGAAATTAGGGTTTACACTTCCAATCAAAGTTGCTCAGTTCTTTGTTAGCTCCGCAACGAATCCAACGGTGCAGTCATCAGATTACCCAGTCATCCGGAATTCGAGGCTGAACAGGGAGGTTCCAAACTGTAAGTCAAAATGACGAACATGAAAATTACTGAAAATTGACTAAGTGTGAGAATTTTGGGCGCCCCTGGTGAAGAAAGGCGCCCAACTTTTTGAAGCACCTAACTCAACAGTTAGGGTTTGAGAATATGCTCAATCTCTTCAGTATATAGCCAGCTTTGCAACGCCTGTCTTCGTCAGCGCATCCGACTATCCAATCTCCAACAGATTCAGATCAAAGTGGAACATACAGAATGAAGGTTTCAAACTTGAAGATGAAAATTAGTTTAAAATGGCTTAAGTCTGGAAGGTTTGGGCGCCCCAGGAGAGAAGAGGCGCCCAAGATTTCAAGGGGTAAAACAGATGAATATGGAGAAGTAGCTCTAACATGATTTCTTCACAGTCGATCCAGCTCTCCAACGGGATATTAAACGCGTCAATTGGAGTTTGCAGTCGCCAGATATGGGAAGCTGAAAAGAGGGTCTAATGAGAGCCAAGAACTGAGATTCAGAAGCAAACAGAAGAAAAATGAAAAATATTCTAACTCTGGTGAGTTTGGGTGCCCTAGCTTGCCAGGGGCGCCCAAGCTTTTGAAGGTCTAAACTCAACTGTTTGGCGAAGCTTCGCCGAAGAGACCCCTCTTAATATTTCCTCAGCTTCACAATGAGCATAACCAGCAGTCAATCCGATCCCTGGATCACCAAATTCGATGAGATCATCTGTAGAAGAGGAGTTAACGAAGAAATTGAAGATCATGAAAAATGGCTAACTCTGAACAAAATGGGCGCCCCTGGAGAAGAAAGGCTCCCATGAATTCGAAGGTCAAAATGAAGATTTTAGTCAGAGGCGCCTCCAGAACAATCTTCTCAGAACGGGTCTGGCTCCGCACTGAATCATTCAGCTCGCCCCTCAGATTAGTCTGCAAACCGGAAATTAAAGGTGAAGTAGGGGGTCAAAATGGAGAAAAGTTGAAAATATCAAAAAATGACTTAACACTGCTTGAAGTGGGGGCCCCTAGCCAAGAAGGGCGCCCAAATTCTCATGCCTTAGAGAAATTTTCAGGATTTTCAAAGTTTCAAAATTGCAAAGAGGAAGAAGGCGTCCAAGTTCAATGATCTGAGATTTTTAGGGTTTTGAAAATAAAAGCAAAAGAAAGCAAACCTAAATCAAAACCCTAAGTCTATTTAACACCTCTTCAATGTAATTTTCATTATTTTTGCAGGTATCATTCAAAGGAGAAAATTGGAGCAGCAAGTTTGAAGAAATTTCTCAAGATTCAAGAGCTCAGTTTGCTGGTTATTCATCAAATTTTTCAGATCAGCAACATAAACCCTTGCTTTTTCATGCTTTTTCATCCAAAAAATCAAATTTTTCAAGGAGAAGGCCAAGGTTTTCAAATTTTCAGCCATCTGGGTCTTTTCACCTCATTCTTCTGAAGAAATTTTCAAGAACTTCATCAAATTGCAGCAGCTGTTTTTTATTTGCATGTCCGTGAAATCCTCAAGTGCATTCAGTTTTCAACCATCTGGGTCCTCTCAAATCAGTCTTCTGAAGAAAACCCATATCACAGCTTTTTTTCAAGAAAGTTTCAAATTCTAGGGTTGACTGTTTTTTCGATCAGCCATCAGTATTTTGCAAATCTAATCAATTGGGTTCACTTCTAATCATATTCTGAACAAAACCCAAGTGCCAGTTTTTTTGGGGAAAAAATTGAAGAAATTAGGGTTTGCTGCTTTTTCAATATAAATTCAAAATTTTTGAAAATGGACAATCTGGGTTGTCTTGCAACGAAATTCTAAGCAAAACCCATATCTCAGAAAAAATTTCAAAAAATTTGTCCATTGGAGCAAGAAAATCAGCATTCTAAAAATATAAGTTGCTCAAAACTTGTCTGAACCTAGGCGAGTTTACAGTCATTCTTCAAGTTTTCCGAAATGGAGTACACTCCCAATGTTTTCAAGACTGGATCAGCTCTTTATCATGATTACATCAAAACCGTTGAGACAGAATTTCATCATATCAAGTCGGTGTTTGATCTACACGCTTTGGAGAGCGCAGGCAACACTTCCGTCAGAAACCTGGGGCATTCTGGACTCCTTGCAGCAGCGTCTATCCCTATATCAATTCAGAGTCTTGAGTTCATAATTGCTTGCATTAAGCATTACAACCCGGCTACTAGGGAGATCCAATCAGCTGATGGTAGATTAATTTGCAGTCTGAAGCCTGATATGATCAAGAAGTGTTTTTCCATTCCCCCATGGCCTGAAAGTGTTACTATCTCAAAGGGTGAATGTGAAAGGATGTGGGACATGCATAAGGAAAAATACAACAAGAAGATTGTACTACAGTGAATGAAAGAAAAACATAAGATTTTGCCAAGTCACACTTCCATGATGTCAGCAGGGTTTGATTGCCTTTCTATGCTTGATTGCCTCCATACACTCCACAAGTTGTTGATGACCATAGAAGTCAAGGCCTCTCACACCTTCACAGATTGTCTTAAGATGATTGTGTGAGATGCAAATCAAGTTTCGACAACCTAAGATGGTATAAAAATACATGTCACAAATCAACAATGAAAAAGTAAAATTGAAGAATTAAAATTGTATTAAAAAATCAAATTTAAATTACCTTCAACAACTCCAACTTGGAGAAGGTCCTAAAAATGCCTTGTGACATGATGATTAGTCACAAACATTTGGATTTCCCCGCCCTCCACGTAGATTTGTTTGACCCACTCAATTTGTGTGCGAGTCTTTTGCAATATCAAATTCAGTGAGTGGACTACACATGGTGTCCAAAAAATGTGACTATATGTACCCTCCACAATAGACCCAGCTACCCTACAATTTTTAGCATTGTCCGTTATGACTTGGACAACATTTTCAGACCACACAATTTCAATGGATTCTATGAGGATAATGGCAATAAAACTTGCATTTTTTATTTGCCTTCACAATCGATTGCCTTCAAAAACATCACCCCTTTAGGGGACACTGCTATAACATTGATCAATGGACTATTTTTGCAATCTTTCCATCCATCAAAAATGATGGACACACCTGTTTCAGACCATGTATCCTTGATTACTCTCAATGATGCCTCTACTAAAGCTTTCTTATTTGCCAATAAGGTGGTTCGCACCTTTTCATACCCAGGACTAACATAATCAAAAGTTGTATTGGAAATGGTCATCACCATTTCCCACCAATAAGGTGATCTAACAAGGTTGAAAGGAAGCCCATTGCCATAAATGTAATGAGCAATGCTCTGATCTGCAAAATCCCTTGCTTCATTTTTGAAGGCATTCTCCAATGGGCCTCTTTTTCGTATAACCAAAACATTATCTTCTTAAGAAGATAATGGCATTTGCATGAAAGATTGTGGGCCATCAGGTTGTGATAAGCCACTAGGAGGTCTTTGCAAGCTTCTCTTGGCAAGAGGATGTGCAATAGATTTATTACATGCCATGTCATGCTCCTCTTATACTTTAATATAAGCCAATATTTGGTGTTTTGGCAACCCTTTTTTACTTAGCCCAAGGAAAACTTTATTCCTTGTAAAGGAATAGCGCATAAATAAGCCTTCACTTGAAAGTACGAACTCTTATACTAAGCTCCACATTGGCTACAACGCCAAACATAACCCCCACCACCAGGTTGTGACAAGCCACTAGGAGGTCTTTGCAAGCTTCTCTTGGCAAGAGGATGTGCAATAGATTTATTACATGCCATGTCATGCTCCTCTTATACTTTAATATAAGCCAATATTTGGTGTTTTGGCAACCCTTTTTTACTTGGCCCAAGGAAAACTTTATTCCTTGTAAAGGAATAGCGCATAAATAAGCCTTCACTTGAAAGTACGAACTCTTATACTAAGTTCCACATTGGCTACAACGCCAAACATAACCCCCACCACCAGGAATTTGTTGATTCATTGTTGTATGTTGCCAAAGAGGTGACAATGAATCAATTCAATTGACTCTCTGCATCTAGGCCAACTGAATTAGAACTATTGGCCATTCTATATGAACATAAAATAAAACAACATTACAAATTAACAACACAACTAATTTTATTTTTTTGGGGGCAGTGGGCCTAGCTCGATTGGCTAAAGCATCCTGTTGCAGGAAAGAGGTCACAAGGTCTAGTCTCCCCACCGTTCCTGTGGTACCGGAGGGTGTGTCACGCCAGCATCACCAATCACGTGAAAAAAGTTTACCAGGTGCACTACAGTTTGTAGGGGGACGAATACCCAACCGATTCCTATAGTCTTTTAAAAAAAGAAAAACACAACTAATTTTTTTTAGCATTATAACCCCTTATTTTGCTTAAAAGGTTCTTAAAAAAAATCAAAACTTACCCAAAAAAAAATTAAAAAAACTTGAAAAACCTTTAAAAAAATTATTGAATTTTTTTTTAAAATGAAGGATTCACTCACCTTTAATGGTTAGATCTTCTTTCTGCAGCTATTTCTCCCTTGTTGCTATAGGTCTAACTCCTTTGTAGCTCCCACCTTCAAAAAAAAGACACAACCTTCAAAATTCAACAATTGCAGCTTGGAGGCAAAAAATAGTGTTTGTGCCCTTTTGTGTAATGTCCCCTTCTCAAACCTGATCTTTCCAGTGACCGTTGGCCTTTTTTCTGGAAACCCGAAGGCTAGTCGGAAGGTAAAATTAGGGTTTCCTATTTCTAGGATGTCTTTGCTCGGAGGTGGTGGATTCAATGGCGATTCTTTCTGGGTTTTCAGAGAGCTTCGCAGTGGTATGTTTTTCGGCATTCTGAGCATTTTCTGGAATTTACTATTTTTAGTAAATTCTATTTCTGGCAGCTTTTCAGTTGGGTTCAAGATGGTTGACTTCCTGCTTCAGTTTGGTTGACTTGGTCATTATTGGCTTCAGGGCACACTCAGAGAGATAAGTTGATATATTTAATTAAAAGTCACGTTTTAATATTATATTCGAACGTTGACCCCTTGGCCTAGTCTATTGACTTTATGTTGTTTTGAAAAGTGGTCTTTTGAGGGTGGCGCCTTCATTAAGATTATTTTATTATTCACCAAAGTCAAAGCAAGCTTAAAATGGGTGCATTTATCAAAGTATGGAATTTATTAAAATGTCAATATTGAGCTTTGAAGGAAAAGGACGCCATCTTTGAGAAATGATTAGGGTTTTGACATTGAAGTGGATTTTAGGGTTTCATGAAGTCAACAGGAAGTTATAAAAGGAAGGCTTTGAGCATCATTTCATATTTTTTTGGACTACAGTACTGTTATGCTGCCGGTTTGGCTCTGGGTTTGCTTCGAGGAATGAAGGCCTCCTAGCTCGGGCATCGCTTCTTGTTTGCAAGACAACAACTAGTGGTGATTCAATCTCGTTTGTGAGTTCATCTTGGTATTTGTGCATTGTAATCAGCATTATAGATCAGTAGTTTCTGGTTTTGCATATTAGTGGATTCCTAGATATTGCATTGTTTAGCTACAGCTGATTAGTGTTTTAATTCATAAATCAAAAAAGACAAAAATATAGCTTCTGGGTATTATCTTATCCTTTCTGTTTGTAGAGGCCGACCCTATTCCCAAGGTTGTAGAATTTTAAGTGAAGGCTGCAATTTTTAAAAGAAAATCGCCTCTTTCAGCTGGGCCGTACTTTTTAATTGCTTTGGAATTTGTGCATTAATCATTAGTTGCATTTTGAGTCTGTTTCTGGATGTTAGTTTGAGCGCCATCATAAGAGGAGTATTGTGCATCAGAAATCATGCCATTTGGGCAAGTCATTAGTGAGATATGAGCATATGAGCATTTCCATAGACTGCTGTTTATTCCTTTTAAAAGCAGATTTATAACAGAAATCAGAATTAGTGTATTGTTCCTTGAAGGGGTTATTGTTTGGCATTTTTATTCAAGATAAGGGTAGTTCTCTATGATGTAATGCTAATCATTCAAATTCTTAAGATATTGGCAGGCGTATGATCCCTTATTTTGTAAACTGACAGTAGTACTGGCAGTGATTTCCCGTCTTGTTCAAATCTGATTGTAATGCTCACTTTCATTTGAAGTTATTGTAATAGTTGCATCTCCGCCCTATGGTAGCTACTTTCCCATTCTGGGTTAGCAAGCACATTCTGGGTGTTGAGTATTTTCAGCTTTCAGCATTTCTTTTCAAGCATTGTTATTTGTAATCACTCTGCCATATGGTCGCCCCTCACTCCATTCTGGATTGGGTAGCACATACTTGGTGTCGAGTTCCCTTTCAGCAGTTAGAGTAGAAGATCCTCTGACCATATGCTCGCCATCATCGGCGCCATCCTTGGTTAGAGTTGCTTCAATACGTTTTGGTTTAGCTACTAACCTTAACGGGTACTTTCGTTTGTAATTCTGTTGTTTGAAAAACGAAAAAATTTGGCTCGGATTATTTCATTTTGTGTTAGTGAAATGAGTTCTTTTAGGGTGACCAAGGCATTTTATGTCTTTTCATTTGAAAAGGTTTTTTTTTGGTTTAAGTGACTTTTTGGGTGATTGAGGCCGCAACTCCTCCCAGGTATGCCCATGGTTCCGCTCAGGTGAACTTGAGGCACCCAGGAAGAGCCTTGGGCATACCTAAGCCATACCCGCCATGTACTCGAACCTAGACCGAACTCGATCAGGTACGAGGGGGTATGTAGGCGTACCCTACAACTTAGGTTCTAACCAATCTAGGTTGGCTTTTAAAGTTGCACGATTGTTATCCATGGTATTAAGTCTTTGATCGACCTTGTTAAAGTGATCTCCTAATGAATGAAGATTGTTAACAGATTGCTTAGAGATAGTTTTTATTTTCAAACAATCTTTTCTGATTTACTTTACATAATTAATATTCTCATAAAAAAACTACAATTTTTTATCACTTTTACTTATTCTATCAACAACATTCCTTATATATCAAACATCTTTACACAAGTCATCAAAAAAATTCTTGCAAATGACTTGAAAATCCAGCTAGATAATTTCTATGTTTGTAATCTAAGCCAGGGTCTTTTTCATCAACCTTGGAGGGCTAGAAAGTGTACTAAAATGGTTAACTAACCCATCAGTTGTCTTATGACTCCTTTTTAAAGGTGGTCATCTGCCTCCCTTGTATAAAGAAACATCATTTTCTTTATAAAATTCTAGAATGTTATCTCTAGGCAGTGAAATGGACATGTGAGTAAAAGCCAAATCTTCAATCTGGGTCAACCCTTGATTTAAGGGTTCTTTTTCAACTTCAGCAAACAATTAGGCTTTACTAGTTGATCTACTACTTTTACCAATATCTGGTCTTCTACTAGAAGATCTTGTTGAGGTTAAGCTTGGGCATGCAAAAGTAATATTAGGGGCAACACCTTGGACTTTATGAATTATGTTTTTAGGTTGTACCATATTAGGGGCAACACTTTTCAACCAATCGATTTTCCCTTCAAGTAGAACTTTGATAGTATTCATATGGCCTATCTATAATTGGACATCTCCATTAAGTTGTTTGGTATATGAAAATATCTCCAAGATTCTGGGATGATTAGTATTTGTCATACTATATAGTACTTGAATTTGAACATTTGCTTACTTGAATTTTCCATTTCCTATGTCCGAAATAGACCACATAAGGAGTCACAAAGACAAACTCAATATGAGCAGGCTTGTCAACTATCTTCTTCGTCCATTTTTGAGCTATTTTAGGCTATATAGTGTCATGTGTGTCGAAGGACATAAAACCTATTTGATATCTTTCTCTTTGTGATAGAAGACAAACTCAATATGAGTAGGCTTGTCAACTATCTTCTTTGTCTTGCCAAAATGACAATGACACTTGTTTCAAGTATTATGCCAACCTTACTATTTTTGCCAAAGACATTGGATGTAATGAAGTAAAATATGGTTCTTTGGATTGTTGGGTTTTTTTGTCTATGGGTTAAAAATATTTCGAAAATTCAAGTATGCAAGTGTCCAAATCCAAGTACTATATAGTAGGACAAATACTAATCATTCTAAAATCTTTGAAACACTTCCATATGCCAAACAACTTAGTGGAGATGTCCAATTATAAAAAGGCCATATGAGTACCATCAAAATTACACCTAAGTCGAAAATAGACTAGTTGAAAACTGCTGCCCCTGAAATGATAGAACCTAAAAACCCAGTCCATAAAATGCAAGGTATTTCTATATAGCTATTAACTAGAGGCCTTTCTCAAAATTATGCCAATCTAACCTCTCCATGCCCAAGCTTTGCTTGAGCAAGAACAACTTTTAGGAGACCAAATTCTAGCAAAAGTAGTAGATCAACCAGAAAAGCCTAGTTATTTGTTGAAGTTGAAGAACCCTTAAATCAAGTGTTTGATCCAGATCAAAAAAATAGGGCACATGTTCAAGATGAATATTTGCCTTTTCTTCATATGTCCATGTGATTGCCCAGAGATAACACTCTAGAATTTTATAGAGAAAATCTTTGTACATGGGAAGTAGATGGCCACCTTTAAAAGGTAGTCATAAGGCTATTGATGTGTCAATTAGCCATTTTCAATACACTTTCCAACCCTACAAGGCCAAAGAAAAAGATTCTGACTTAGATTACAAACATAAAAATCATCTAACCAAATTTTCAAATCATCTGCAAGAAAATTTTGATGACTTGCATAAAGATGTTTTGTATATAAGGAATGTTTTTGATTAAACAAGTAGAAAGTGTGATAAAAGTTTGCACTTTTCATATGAGAATAACAATTATGTACAGTGAATCAAAAAAGATTGTTCAGAAGTAATGCTATTGATAGAATAGTAATAAAGTCCATTAAATAAAATTAGAATTGAATCAATTATACTTGCTAGTTGAACGAAATAATTTGTAAGGTTTAGAAATTAGTAACTAGTACTTTTAGGGTTGTTTGCCTGTTAACTTTAAACAGCCCTAAAAAGAGAATTTAGGGGTTTTCTAACAGCAGATCTTCGGATTCTATATTTATTTATTAATTATTTTTAAATGCTTATCAAGTTTGCATAATAATACAGCTAGTTTTTTTAATTCTCATTTGGCTTCTATGCCTCTAAAGAAATCCCTACCGATTTGCTACTAAAATACAAGCAAAGGCTAACACAACATGGGATGGCCCTAAGCTATGGAAATGTCATTTTTGTGGCTTTGAATTCCAAGGCAGCATTACTAAAGTTAATGCAAATCTCTCCTTTACATTTGAGGCAAAAGTGTAGAGGTTTGTGGCAAGTTATCATTTAAACAAAGGGCAGAGATAAATAGATTGTTTTTTGTTGAAAATAAACCGCCTACAAGGGTATTAGCATTTTCCAATGGCAAACATTTCTTCTTTTTCTATATAGTGCAGTAAAGCCTAAGGAGAAACAAAGGGTGACAACTGACAAGTGATGCTCGAAACCCAATGACAAAGATGTTTATTGTTCAAACGAAAGATGAGGCAAATGATTCTATTGGTGAATTCTTCTTTGTCAATGGAATTCAATTCTATGTTGCTCATTCTCCTTATTATAAGGAGGGTTGTGGCAAAAAGAATAAGAGCTAGACCTTCTGTAATGTCCCCGTTTTTAGCACTTCACTTTGCTGTGATTGGTAGCCTTTTCCCAGTGTGTTGTCGGCTAGTCAGTGGCAGAATTAGGGTTTTCGGCTGTTTGATGGGTTCTCTTGAAGATTCAAGGTTTTGCTTGTTGGAGTTTGGTTGTTTGGATTCCAGATTCCTTCTGGGTTTTCAGAGAACTTCGCAAAGGTATGACTTGCAACTGCGTCAAGCAACTTTTCTGGACTTACTATTTTTAGTAAGTTATGACGGCTACAGCTTGGAGTCGGGGATTTTGGATTGCGGATTCTTTCTGGGTTTTCAGAAAGCTTCCCAATGGTGTCGCATGCACTTTGATCCAAGCAACTTTCCAAATTTAATATTTTTAGTAAATTCTATTTTTAGCAGTGGTCAAGTCAGCATCAGCTCAGCAAGCTTTCCTTTTCTGGCAGTTCATTGGGTAATTCTGATTTTTGGCTTAAGGGGTTCATTTTGGAGAAATAAGTCATTTAAAGTCAATAATGTTTTATTTTATAAAATAACCCCTTGTCCTAGTAATATGACTTTAAGTTGTTTTAAAAAGGGGGACTTTGAGGGTGGTCATCTCATGGGGAAATATTTTAATATTTCTAAAGTGAATAATTGCTTAAGAGAAATTGGACGCCAACCTTTGGAGAAGAATATCTTTTATTTTAAAGTGATTTTATCACTAAAGAAAAGGTACGCCTTTTTGAGGGAGCAGCCAAGTCAAAGTCAAAAACCTAAAAAGATCTTGAAGTGGGGCGCACCTTCTAGAGATTTCTTGAGATTCTCTCAAAGGGTCTATATAAGGAGGCAGTTGCTCTTCATTTTGTTATCTGATATCTTGAGTATTGTTATGCTACCGAAATGGTTGCTGGATTGCTTCGAGGAATGAATGCCTCCTAGCCTTGGCTCGACTTCGTGCTTGAGAGATAGCACCTAGTAGAGAGGTTTGCTTGTTTTGAGTGACTTTTTGTAGTGAGGTTTGCATTGTAGTTGGGTTTGCTCTAATAGTGTTGTTTCTTGCATATTAGTAATTTTCTGGAGTTGCTGATTATCTTGGCTGTAAGTGAGTTTCAATTGCAGATTTGAAAATAAAATTTATCTTCTTCTGGGTATTGACCCAATGTGTTTCCTTGGTAAGGGCACCCCTATTTGACAAGTCTCAGATTTTTTGATGAAGCTTTGAATTTATTAGAAGAAAATCGCCCCTCTTGCAGGGCCGTACCATTTGATGTCATTGGGAATTGTGCACAAAAAAAGATAAGGGTTTTTGGTGAGGATTTGTGGTCTAAACATGGTCACCATCTTCTAAAAGGAGCTATGCATTTGATTTCAGGTCAATAGGATTAGTATTGAGTGAGAAAAGAGCATTTTAGTGAGTCTAAGGGGTGCTGGTTCAGTCATTCATGTTGCTGGTCTGTCAGACCAGACTTGGAAAAATTGCATTTTAGTGTTGATAGAGTGCTAGTTAGTCATATTAGACCTTATGGAGGACATACTTATCATTGCAGCAATTTGAAGAGATCTAATCCGTGTTCTTGCAGGCATTCTCCATCATATTGTAAGCTGCACAGTAGTACTGTCAGCATTTCTTCATTCTGGCTCTTTATGTTTTGTAATTGCCCACTGCATAAGTGGAAGAGGCTGGCTTGCCGCCTACTGCATTTTGAAGTTGCATTTGTATTCCTCTATATCTCCACCATATGGTCGCCTCATTCCACTTTGGATTGGGAAGCACATACTTGGTGTTGAGTTTCTTTCCGCATCATAATTGATAGGGATCCTCTGACCATATGCACACCGTCATCTGGCGCATTCTTGGTTAGAGTTACTTTCTAGTTGCAATTGAATTAATGTACTGATGATCCTCTAGCCATATGACAGCCTCTCTCTTGTTGAGATTGAGTGTGCATTCTTGGCAACGAGTTAATTGTAACTACTGGTTTGATTGAACTAATCCTAACGGGTGCTTTCTGCATTATTGTGTACTTGGCAAAATTTGAAAAAATTGGTTCGGGACATTACACCTTCATATGTGCCACCAAGGGAGACAAAATTGAGGACCGCAACCTTGGATAAAGACTATTCAAAAATTAATATTCTAATGGAGAAAATGCAAGCTACATGTATCACAAGTGGATGTAACATTGTCATCAATGGGTGGATGGACATTAGACATCATCCACTTATCAATATCATAGTGACACGTACAGAGTTCCCTTACTTCCTTATGAGTTGATTATTCAAGGCACAAAAAGGATGTCAATTATCAATTCAAAATTGTTAGAGACATTATTGAGAAGGTTGGCCCAACAATGTAGTGTAGGCATGACAGATGCCACCTATGTTTTAGGGCAACAAGGAAGTTGGTTAAAGTGGCCTACAATCATATATGGTGGACCCCTTGATGTGTGCATACCAAAAACAACACACTCAAGGGCATGGGAAACAATAGATTGGATCAAACAAGTCGTTCTTGATGCTATAGATGTGCAAATGTGACATTCATTATTTTGGTCCTTCTCCAAGAAAGAATTTCTAAAACCTTTATAAACAAAATTTACATCATACTTCCTTCCCTTGGAAAAGATGTTTGAGTTGCACAAGGCATTGCAACTAATAGTTAGGACACAAGAGTGGAATTGATGGCCTATTTCTAAGTCAAAGTAGAGAAAGAGGGTGGAGAAAGTGGTGAAGAGCAACATTTATTTGGTTGATGCCAAAATATATTTGTTGGCGTAACAACTAACACCTCTGGAGTACAAGTTGTTATGAACAGCCTATGCACACTACGCAATGAGTGCTCTTCGAATTATTGAGGGGAAGCTCCCTCGATGTTCTTTGACAAATATGCTTTGTAAAGAAAAATAAGCTAAAACTACTTCCTGTCTTTTTGTTTCAACTGCTAGAGGCA
>VDFB02034110.1:0-60056 GCA_007258455.2 Sequoia sempervirens | reverse complement strand
TACTCTCCTACCGTGACTGTGTTAGAGACCATGAGAGAGAGAAGGGTAAAGAGATGGAGATGGAGATGGAGGAGAGGGATATGGAGAGGAGAGGGAGGGATAAAGAGAGAGAGAGGAGATAGGGATAGATAGAGATAAATATATAGAGAGGGAGAGAGAGGGAGAGGGAGAAATAGAAAGATAAATATAGATTCTTATTTTTGGCACATAATAATTGTCATTTACCTGAAACAATACAAGATGATAAAATGCATTAGTCAACATGCTTTCAAGTTAATTGTTTAGACTATTCAAGAAGTGTTCTAATCAATGAAATAAATCTTGGTTGTTCTTGGATTTAGGGTGTTTTTTTAGTTTGTATGCAAGTTTTTGTAGCTTCATCAACAAACTGACCTAAGGCTTGCCAATAGGTATTTGAAACTCTACAAACACAAGCTCAAGACTCTCAAATGTATTGATCAATATCATTGAGCTCCCTCACTAAAGTATTCTAATAGTTGGAGATGAAATTGTCAACAAGTATTCAAATATAGGGCTTTGATTCAACAATTGTAGATCCAAGTAATAAGCTTGCCATCACAATTTAAATTTAACTTCAACTAAAGAATTTTTAAATAAATGAAATAACTATAATTTGAATGTCAATCAATAGTTATGTATAGCATGGAGTTCATTTCACTTTCTTCGCAATCCCTTATAATGTGTGGGATCCCAAATTGGGATGTGAGGAAGAAGAGAAGGGGAAGATGCCCTTTGTGAGCAAAATCTTGCACCCGCAATGAGGAAAAATCTCATAGATTTAATGAAATTATTATGACATTGACAATAGTTTTAGATGTATTCTCCCATGCAACTATATTTATAGAGCAAAAAGGGAGAAAAAAATGGCAACAAAGATAGAGGTGAAAGCAATGCTACCAGAGGAGCACAAGGCATGGATTGATCAGTTTCTAAAATTCCCTACATATTAAAAAGGTCGCCTTGACCTCTCCTAGTCAACACAATTTTGATATCTCTAAACATAATAATTTCTTCTTCAACTTTGTACAATGCAAACAATTGAGCCACAATAGTCATTCACCATATAATGTATTATACGCTTTTGATATCTCTAAATGTAATAATATAATATAATGCATATCCTACAATTATTGCATTCCATGGGATGACATCTCTTTGAGACATTATGCCAAATATTTAATGTGCCATGTTTACGGTTACACATTTTCTATACCTATCCACCAAGGTAGTTGCATTTATAACATCTAACAAAAATCACCTTTCTATTATTCTTTGATATATGCCATACCATGTTTTAAAGCTCTTATTTTGGCACAAGAAAGGAGAAAGCAAGTAAAGGTTGTTGACTCTTATACATACCAATTGCATTTGCTTGAGGGATTCTAAGATCTTTTGAACAAATCCATTATGTTCATTTCATAGTCATAGTAGGCTATGAGATCATGTCTTTGGGACATTCTATCAAACAACATGCATAGCTTGTTTTTGCTTACATGCCTACAAGGGCAATTTTAACTACAACATATCACAAAAAAAAATTATCCTTTATATTTTGATCGATGTTCATACTCTTTTCTAAAACTCCCATTTTGGTAAAAGCAAGTTGCTAGCAATGATTATGGAATTTGGTTTCATGACCACCAATTGCATTTGTTTCAAAAGGAATAGAGAGAGAGAGACAAAGGGAGACAAAGAAATAGAGAGATGAAGATGAAGATAAAGAGATCTAGATGGGTGTTGCCACAATAATGGGTTGCACTTTCTAGAACATCCTGATTTTTGTCTGAAATCACATATTTTAAAAAATAATAATGATTTAAGCCTTGAAAGGTTCTATTTAAAGGATTTTAATTAAAGAGGGTTTGATCAAGCCCCCTTTGATCAAACCCCCTTGGATAGAACCCCTCTAGTTTTAAACCATATATATAATGGAGTCTCCTCTACACCTATCAAAATGCTGATAAAAAACCACTTTTGATTTACCTTTTGGAGGACCAAATGAATTAATTTAAAATTTATGTTTTGTAAGTATGTAGCCCTTATTATAAGCTTCCCAAAAAGTATAATTTTAAATATATTTAATTTTATTATTATATTTATTTTTTATTTCTTGTGAATGTAGGTTTTTCAATGAACATAAAGGTCTTTGTTTCACACATATGAAAAAAATAGGAAAATAGAAAAAAAATCTAAAAAACATATGTCCACTAGGTATTGATGTCCTTATTCCAACAAAAAAGAATAAGTTAATTTGAATGCATACCAAAAAAGTTGTGTTACACAATACACCTTTGTCCAAATTATAATTACTCTTGACTTAGAAAATTAATTAAAAGTATATGCAACAAAAAATTATAAAAAATTATCCATTCTCTAGATATTGGTGTGACAAATTTGTATTTTAAAAATTAGAATTGTATCTTTTCTATTAAAAAGTTATGCCTTACACAGTAAACATCACTTTTTAAAAATGTTGTTTAGTAGAAAAAATAAGTTATTAAAAATTACATAAAATGATTCACAATTTTTTTTAATTTTTTTTAAAAAATATATAATTAGAATCTACACACAAAATCTCACAAATCACTAATTAGCTTCATCTTCAAATTCTTAATGGTTTAGCTGTTATAGGTGTAAGAAAGTAAAGATCTGGTGAAAAATGTTGATTTTCATGCCAAATTTGGCCAAAAAGTGTAACCCATTATTGTGGGATCACCCAAAGAGAGGGAGAGAGAGGAAGACATGTATAGAGAGAAAGAGATAAAGAGATAGAGGGAAAGACAGATAAAGTGACACGAAGAGGGAGATGGGTTGAGAGATGGATCCCTATAAACATGTGTTATCTTTGGATTGCTAGTGCAAAAAAGTTATTAAAATTCAATCTCTCCTTTTTCTTTTATCGAAAGTTCTTCGATTTTGACCGTGAATTCCATCTCTAATCTCTTTACTTTCTTTTATTTGTCTCTATCTTTTCACTCCCTCTCCCTTCTTCTCTTTTCCATCTCTTCCTGTGACTTCTTTCTTTCTCGAGATTCCCTTTGTTGTATTGATTTTACAATAATAATTAGCCAGTAAGTGGTAAAAGGCAATTCTAAAAAGAATGCTGATCCTACTTCTCTATGGCTTGATTTGATATAAGTAATTTCTAATACATGTAGATTATGTATATCTTGATAGATAATAACTCTTCCAATAAATATTAGTTGACAATAATTAACCATATTTTAGCACATCGCATTGTGCATGTTTTAATCTATTTTTTTGTTTACAAGTTGTTACTCTTTTAATATGTTTCATTTTATTTTAAACTTTTTAGGTTTGGTTTTGCTTGTAATTTTAATATAAATATTCAAATTTTAGCTTTAACAATTTTAATATAGTTTATTTTTTTAAAATATTTTATTTGAATTATGATTTTAATTTTTAAAATTTAATTTATTTAAAAATTTAACTATATTTATGTTCAAATTTATAATAATTTTTTATTTGTTAGTATTGAATTTATCTTTCAATTAATGTTAATATTGTTTATAATAAATTAACAATATTTTTTAGGTATATATTTTATTAATATTTCAATTTATTATTTATCATTGTTTTGTTTAAATTATTATTTTATTAATATTTAGCGATGATTTTGATGGCGATTTCGGATTTTGATTGTTAATTGATGATCGCGCGATCTTCGACTTTCGATCTTTCGACTTTGATCGAGGAAATTCTTTGATTTTGAGCGGATCGACTTTGATTCTTCTGATCGATGCCTTGATCTTTCGATTTCGATCTTTCGAACGATCTTCGATCTTTTGAGTTTCGATTTCTCGATCGATCTTTGATCCACTGATCTGATCGATCTGATCGATCTTCGATCGACTTGTCTGATTTCGATCGGATCTGATCTGATTGACGTTTGATTATTCCTGATTTTGATCGTGATCTGACTTTGATTTTATTTTCGATTTCGCCGATCGATCTGATCCTGATGATTTTTTATTTTTGTTCGATCTTTGTTGATGCCGACGTTTTGATTTCTTTGAGCGCGATCCGCGATCTCTTCCATCTTCCACACCTCTATTCCTCACTCCCATTTATCTCTTTCATCCCTTTCTATCCCCTCTCCTCTCTCTTATATCTCCCTTTATTACCTTCCACACCTCTTTGACATACCCATTGCACACCAAGGTGTTATGGCTAGTAATTATTATCATATTTTCTAAATAATGATCTATTATATTTTACCTTCATGTGTCTTATCAAATGAAAAGGTGAAGTATGACTACAAAACAGGCAAAACCACTCCAATCATAACAACCTAAAGGTTAGTCTACATTTTTTCATTTTTAAACATCAACATAAATCACAATATTGGTACATAACTACAAGTATGCCGATTGATCAACTAAAGCCAACCATATGTTCGGTTAAAAAAGTAAGTCCATATGTTCGGTTGAAAAAGTAAGTATAATCTTAATATATTGAACATTCAATACGTCATGTATATTAGTCCACATGCAAATTAAAATGGCCACATATAACTAAAGGTTACAGAATTAATCTGGCCTGAATTTAAGTATTCGTGTTCACTCAATCCACGAGAGGTGCAATTGTGAAGAGATGAATATTTGAATGTTTAGTAGGTTGTTATCACTTTTATCCTAAAAAGGACAATCTAAAAAATATATCTCAATAAAGTTTTAAATTAACTTAAATCTTAGTGAGAATTCTGTTACAAACCTTTTCTGAGTACTGTATCGATATAAAAAAATCATGTATCAATTAATGTTTTGATTCTACAATTATGTATTTTTTAAGCTTTGTCATTAAGCTGCCACAATTCATCTTCGATTCAGTTGTGACTCATTTTTCAATGCTCCCTTGCTTAATGCTTAATGCTCTACCACTAATAGGAATCGAGATCTGTACGAATTGTGAATTTTTCACTATTTTTTATGAGCAGTAGTAGTTTTATATCAGTTATTATTTTTTTTGTCGGGATTTTGAGTTGCTGCGCTGTTCCGTGGAGTCTCGGGACAGCAAGACGGGTCTCAAAGATGGCAGCAAGATAGTAAAGATGGCGACAGAGCCCCTAAGTTTAAGGGACAATGCTCCTCACAGTGTTGAGGGTGCCTCCACCACCAAACCTGTATTAACACCTCCGAAACTACAAAAACTTTCATGATGCACATCAAAACGACAAATTTATCACTGTATTTTCTACAATACCCAAGTCCCCTTACTATTACTAACCAAATCTTGATTCCTCAAAAACTTATCAGTTAAGCTAAAAAATCTTTCTAAAGAATCTAATTAGTCTAAAACTTATCGGTGAATCTAAAAAATCTTACTAAAGAATCTAAGTAGTCTACATAACGAGGGCTTAAAGTAGATGAGGATCGATCGACTGAGAAACCATAAATGGATAGATGGAAAGTAGTTGTCCAAGTTCCCGACTGATTGATAGGAGCACTTCAACAGTTAGGGCTAGACTTCCTCTTGCTCTCACCCTCCACGCTCAAACCGATTAAGACTTGGCTAATACTCTCAATTTTATTATTCTAACTCTCCCTCTTGCAGCCTTTCTCACCTTTTTGTCACTGCTTTTAGGGTGGCTGGAGCCCATAATAAGGTAGGTGGATTAATCGCTCAAAAATAATGCGGGGGAAGTATCACACAGAGTATATCATATTGACCTTCTCTTTAGTCAGAAAGGCACAAATCAGCTTAGCACTTACAATTGCTCAAAAATTAACGTAATAAAATATAAACGAGATAATAGAAGTTATGCATGGACTCCCAATAGAATTATAATTAAGATATAATTGATGTTTGGCATCCCTGGTTAAGGTATTCTTTACAACAAAATATCATTTAGAGTACATTAGGGTCGTGGAAGCAATTTTCCTGTAGGTCATTGTACTTCAAAAAAAAAATTCGAAAGGTCTATTTTGAGGAAGCAATAATCACATACATGTGTTCTGAACAATCCTTTTACACAAAAGGAAAAATTGTGAAATACAGAATCATATACAAATATTGTTCTAAATATATCATTTTAAGCAAAAAGCAATTTCTGTCATTTTGTTTACACAACCAAGTAATTGATAAACACTCAGTCCAGATGAATGAGCATGTCATGACAAGTTCTTTCCTGGAGCGTACATGGTTGTCCTGTACATATATTAGTAGTTACAACGCTAACATTGTAGAATAACTGCGTAGAATAAGACACCAGATACTTAAGATACTCTACGCAGGAAGGTATCCAAAGCAATAAACGATAAATTTGAAAGTTGTGATATGATGATGTATGCATTATTTGCATATACGAAATATTACACTAATTGTTCGCTATAGACAATTTATATGTGCATTGTCAGGCAGCTTCTGCAAAGCCTACTCTTAAGTTCCCGTAATCAAAAACTGTATGGTACGCACCCATGAAAATATCTCCGAGAATCCTGCAAAAGAAAAAGTTAATTAAAAAACTAAATACTCTAAAATCTAGATTTGCAAATAGATAAGAAATTGTAAATGGCGCAACATACCATATAGGTCCCAGTGGTGGAGGAACATCCAAGCCCATGAATCCACTTATGCACTGAACCGCAGCACCTTCGCCAACTTTAAGAATATACTGCCAGCCACAATTAACGTATAAATCATGTATTACTTACGCATCTGATTAAAATCATGTTCAAAAAATATCCATAAAAGGATACAAACATAAGCCAAAAAAGCTCTAATACCAAAGTGTCACTAATAAAACTGTTAAAAGAACTATATCAAGCAAGTGCATGTGACTTGGCAAATGAATTTCGTGAGAAATTATGGCATTCGAGCTGGGCACAACACTAAAAGGGTGTTTGATGTCACTGTTATCAAGGCTATTCAAGCAGAGGGATGACTCTCACTCTCTGCTAATCCAGACTTCTACTTACCCCACTCCGTGCTCCAGCATAAGGTGGTCCCTTTTTTAGACCTTCAATCTTCCATGAAGCCATTTTATTGCAATAGAATAGTGGCTTCCAATTACAATCCTTGATTTGCTCTCCATCTCCAAATAGAAATATTAAGAACACTCATTTCCACTACAAAACCTTTTTGATTCCCCTTTCCTCTGAAAAAGGTCACTGTAAAATCCCCATCGCCAAAACCCTTTTTGTCCCTTACCCTGTAGAAAAGGTAACTGTAGACTTTGAGATCTCCACGTTACTTAGACGTCTGCTCTCATTTAGTGCAAGTGCAGACAGTATAACATGGAGTAAAAGAAAGACCATTTAGTGATTTAAAAAAATGGTTAATATTCAGATCCGAAAGGTTCCACAGTCATGCACATCCTGCAAGCTCAATTGCACCAAGGTGTGGATCCCTTGCAGTGCAGATCGAGCATGCTACAGGTATTCATTTAACATTCCAAACAGCAAAAAGGGTCTGTCAAATAGTTGTTTCTATCCTTGTGCGGGACATTTGGACATCTTTCTTCTGTTGGAATCATTATTGCTGAGCAATTCTTATTGCTTTTGGCAATGCTGCAGCAAGCGCAAAAAATGATGGACAATTGGTGTGTGTTTGGCAAGTGGTTACGTAGGCATGTTGGTGGTAATCCAAAACTTCATCATGAAGCCCGTGGAATTCAATATCCATACCTGCATTGGTCAGTTCTGGGCAAAAAGCAGCACCTAGGTATTCATTTAGGGCAGAGGAATACTAAAGGACAGATTTGTCTCTTGGGAAAAATGCCTTCATATTTTGTATCAGCCATGTTTGCCTCTTTTGTGGCTAGTTGACGATAGTTAGGGCAGCAGCCATTTTGTGCGTTGCTGGCAGCTTCCTTTCGCCTTGATGGGCAACATCCTTCCCTTTCCTGGCAACCGTTATTGCAGGGATGAAGATCATTTGGATTGCCCATATAGACTTTAAACATTGCCATGTGAAGCAACTGTCCCACTTTCATGCTTGGGTACAGACAAGAGAGGAATCAGAGCAGCCGATGGGTCACTAGACAAGCAGGTTGACTCAAGCAGTACTATCATTGCTAGGTTGAAGAGGACAGAAGATTTGCAGTGGTCCTGTAAAGCGCAGGAGCAAAGTGGATGTAGAGGAAGTTGTATAAGTTTTGTACAACTTCATTATGGCCATTGTAATGGTGTGATCTCCATGTATTGATACTGGTTTTAGCAATGGGATACCCTTCCTTCCTAGAGTTTTTCACCTATTTGAGTTTTCTCAAGTTGCAATCTTGTGATTTGCGTTTTGCATTTTGTGTGCACTGTGTTATTTAGTAATTCTAATATTTATGCCGTTCCATGCTGATTAGCCTTTAGCACGTTGTATACTGAGAGAGACTAGAGCTAGTGAGGAATTTGTGTTAAATGTATCCCTAGGAATATAAACCCAGTGATTACGGATCATTGGCCTTCAGAAGTGAAAATTTGATTATGGGATTTGAGGCAGATGTCGCTTCAAAGACGGGCAATTCCTCATCAGCTCTGATACACTGAAGATCAAAAACATGTCATTATTTGCTCACTTTCCATGTACTGACACTGTTTTTAGTCATGGAATGCTGGTGGCATATCCTTCCTAGAGCTTTTCACCCATTTGGGTTTTTTCCTCCAATTGAAATCTCGTGCCATGAGTTTTGCATTTTGCATCCCTTGTGTTCTTGGTAATTCAAATATAAATGCTGCTGCATGTTGATTAGCCTCTATGGCAGTGAGTGCTGAGAGAAACAATTTAGAGCTAGTGAAGAAACTGCGTTTGATGCATCCCTCTATGGTTATAAACCTAGGGATTATAATTCATGTGGCCTTAAGAAGTGAAATTTTGATTATGGGATTCGAGGTTAGATCACCTCTTCAAAGGAATGCCATCGTTGAATCAAAACTTGACACAAAGACGTGCAATAGACCTGCAGGCAGATCTGCATGGGCCTTGTAAGATTTGCATTGGTTCCTTATATGTATAAATAGGATGTCATTCAATGGACCCCCACCTGCAGATCCACATGGGCCATGGACCCACCTGACACAAAGATGTGCAATGGACCTGCAGGCAGATCTGCATGGGGCTTGTAAGATTTGCATTGGTTCCTTATATGTATATATAGGATATCATTCAATGGACCCGCCTGCAGATCCACATGGGCCAACTTGTGAAAAGGCCTAACGACTACCACTGCCTAACTCTTCAGATTCTCTTTCATGTCACTGTCTTAACTTTGCATTTGGAGTATCTTTGAGAATTCATCTCCATTTTACATTTCAGACTTAACATTGACCATTCATTCGGTTGAGACAGGAATAAATGTTTCACTTCATTTCTAGAAACCCAAAGTCCAGGAAGCCCTTCCTACATAAGGTTGTAAGTACAAAATGATTAGAAACCAAGGCTAAGTTAGAAATATAGAACCAACCTACTTGAACTTCTAATTTCAAAATCATCGAGGCTAGCCCCCCCAACAGGTTTACCACCTTTAGTTGTATCAGGAATGTTTTCTTACATTGAATGGACTTGCAAATATTCATATATATTTAACCACTGATGTGCAATAGGTTGAACACTCTCTTCCAACACACACATAGTCTTTACTGAAATTCCTTTTATGGTTAATTTTCTCCAATACTATGAGGATTCAACTTTGCAACCTTTCAAAGGAAGAAATTAAAAAATCCAGACGAGTAAACAAACAAGATAGCCAGTTTGCTACCGTGGATGGACAATACATCTATTTTACACTAAGTTTCAGTCTTTTGTGATTAAAAACAAACCTGATCTGCTGTGAGGTTGAATTTTTTACTTCCAATCGAAAATGTAACCGTTGGCATGCTTGATATTTGATCACAGTCAACAACTGATTCTCCATTTGGGCTTGGCAATCGTTCACAGAGCTGAACATGACAAAGTCAGTGGTCTTGAGCATCACCTCAAAATATTTTAACTAAAAAACTCGAACCATCCATGCTATCAACACCTGGTAGTAATTGCATTCAAAATGACTAAATCAAGAGAAAAGGGAATCTTATATAATCTGATTACGAGGATAAAAGAAAACATATAACCTGCTGCCAGTATTGCATCAAAAAATGACCAAATAGAATACAAGTTTGTTTTATAACCTGATTCATGTAGCTGAGAATCTGTTCCTTGGTCTGGTTTTGGGAGAGTTGGTTCTGCATCCACACAACTGCCATCTGACAAGCAGTGCACATTGCATCATTTGAACCAGAAGATGCCTCTGTTTCACGAGCTTCTTTGTCTAGTACGCTAGCTATACCCATGCTGCAAAGATCATAACCCATCTTAAAAGGGAAGGATCAAGAATGCCAACAAGGCATAAAAATGCATATTTCCATAATCGAATGTGAAAGCAACTTCACTAAATGTTTTTTACAGAGTTTACTGAATACAAAGTTGTCCCTAGGATTATAGCAATCGCTGAAAGGTACAGTTTGATATATCATGAAAAGTAGACTTGGTAAATATGATAGCAAACAATTCCTATCAAATACAAATAAAGGGAATCTGACCTGACATCCCTTTGGCCATCATAAGAGCACAAGCCAATCTGAGAACAAACCTTCTGAGGACTTGTCTGCAAACAAGTTACTCATTTTAGAACAAGTCAACATCAAACCATATATCCACTAAACACACAAGGAATGGCTTTCAACAATCAATTCTGCTAGTAGCAACAAGTGACTAACTATATGTTACTAATTGCATCATACATGCACTAGTCCTAATAGCACGTACTGAGAAATAAAGAACAAATTTTCACATGTTTTTTTGTCAAGCATTGGTCATAAGTCATTACTCATAACATACTAAATCAAAAAACAAACCTGTGCCATCAGGAGTTCAAATATCATATCACCATACTGTGATATTACAGTTTTGCATTCTTGGCTGACAATACCGGATGCACCAATTGCATGGTTGACTTGCGTAACTATACCCTATATCACAAACATCAGAAAAAAGCTTCTCAGCTATATATGTCAAATTTGCTTTCATATTTATAAAAAGCAGAATACACAACAATTACAAGATACATTTATTGTCAGCTTCCATAACATATTGATGGCAAAATTATATCTATAATTATATTATATATTATAAACAATTCACCATCCAACTATTTGATATTATCTATTCCATATTGGTTATAGCACAAACTAATAATCTATTTACAGCTCCTTGTTGAGTGAAAGGATATTCTTTTAAGTTATGAGTGAAATAATATTCAAGTTATTTTTATGATCCATAGAGGGGCAGAAGTCCAACATTTTTTATCAAAGCCATTATTAATATCCACTCCAGGACAACTATTGTATTCATATCAAAGCTTCAATTTCTAATAAGCTATTGTTTAATTTCTCTTGAAAAAATCCTAAGCTCTATTTACAATCTTTCTAACAAATCTGCCTGTATTATATCCGTAGATAAAGGTTTTCCTATGAAATGATCCATTTCTCCTACACCAGCTAAATACTTTATGCTGCAGTGTTACCACACTGAAGAACTTTTTATTTTTATATCTAAAATCAAATACTTCTATGAGTGCTATTATATCTTTGAATCTTTCCATACGAGAAATGTTGTCCTCTAAATTAGAGGGTATAAAAAGAATTAAATTGATTAATAAGTAATCTTTTTCAGTATTACTTTTACACAAAAAAATTGCACTTTAGAAATGAACGTAAGCTAAAGATTAATTTGGTGGATAGTATATGACAATAACAATTTAAGGTGATCCAGAATTACCGTTGGACCAGCTAGCAGGGAAGTTCCAGAATCTGCAATGGCAGCACAGCCTCCAGCACAGAAGCCTGTAATAAAATGTCAATTCATTATTTGAATTCTAAAATGTCATTACACTAATATTGAACTATTATAACAAAACAAAAAGGTCTAGAAAGCATATTGTCACCTGTTGATTCACCACCAATAAGAAAGTCTCCCATATCGAACTGAAACAATTTACAATAATAAGTTAGGAAAGTGGAAGGGTGAACAACTCTCCACCCAAAGAATGGTCTACTAAAAGAATACAAGAACCCTTGCATAAAATATCAAAATCATTCTACACCCTACCTGCCAATATCCCTTTCTTGTAACAGGCACATATGTATGGTTTCCCTTGAAGTGTTCAGCATCGACACCTCCAAACACAATCTCCCCGCCCTCCTCTTCATCTACATTTCTGTTCATCCAAAAAGAAAAGACTGGCTCTTGGACAAGACCCTGGTCAATCATGTTATACCTGTCGAGAAACAGGAAAAAAATCAGTAAAAAAGACTGAAAAAATGCACAGACCTATGCAGTGATTTAAGGCTGACACTTACTATCAAACATAAGAGATCAAGCATCATAAAAATTTAGCTTGTTATAGAAGCCAAAACAACTAAGATAGCATTCGTTGTGTGCTTGCACTACAGGAGCAGACTAAGAGATTCGCACAATCAAAAAGTTCATTATAGAGAAGAGAAAAACAGCACTCACCAAACTGGAACAACCTTGTCAACAGAAATCTCCTGAAATCCAAGCCCTAGAATGCCATCAAACTTGGCCACCAAGAATGTTAACCCCGGTTCCTTTGTTGTCTCAGTAAAAACCTGCACCACAGAAATTGAACTTTCATACACTTGTCCATACTGCTCAAAAATGCAATTCAAAAGATTTTAATAAAAATACAGACCTGGTTTTTCACAACAAGGTCACCAACAGTTACATGATCTTTACTCAAGAAGCCAGATATGGATCCACTGCCGTACTGAATATCACAAGATTTGCCTTCAAGATCAACAAATAAAAATACATAAATTATGGAGCAGGTTTCCAAACATTCCTTCTCAAACTAAATAATCTCAAGGAAAATGCACCATTAAAAAACCATAAAACATGCACAGTAATTACATTGTCTAGAAACTGCATCAGCATTCAACTGCATAGTTTTGAGGCTTTTTTAAATGACACAATTAATTAGAATCCATATTTTGCAAGAATGAATGGTCCACTTTGCTCTCATTGCATCTAGGTGATGCTCACAAGGATGGGGTGGAGCACCAGGGCTTTACAGGAGGTTCACCCATCCCAATATTTCTCCAGCTCAAACGCACTTAGTCATAGAGTTTAATTGTTAGTCATAGAGTCTCACCTACAATGAAGCCCACCTAGTTTACTACAACATTTGCAAAACCTTCAGCAAGTGTTATACTTATGCCTTATCAACCATTCAAAATAGAGTTCCCTAGTTCCTCCCTTTTCATGGAAATGGGGTTTTTCTTGGTGTTATCAAATTGTGTGATGATTTATCAGGATTCAACCTTCATCAACACATTTTTCATGAGCAATTGTTTACAAGAGGTTCACCCATCCTAATACCACCCCAGCTCAAATGCATAGCCATGGAGATTCACCTACGATCTAGACCACCTAGCTTACTACCACATTTGCAAAACCTTCAGAAAGTGTTATGCCTTATCAACCATTCAAAATAGAGCTCCCTAGCTCCTCCATTTTCACATGAGTGGGGTTTTTCTTGTTGAATCAAATTGTGTGATGATTTATCAGGATTAAACCATGAGTCAATCTTCATCAACACATTTTTCACGAGCAATTGTTTACAAGAACGCACCTTCCATGGCCATTAATAGACCACTTAACAATCATTACATCTAGGTGATGCCCACGAAATTTCCCAAGAGGTCACCCATCCCAATGCTACTTTGACTCAAGGCTTGATTTAGGTGGATAACAAAGTTTCCATCAAAATCAAACCCACTAAAAGTGTGCAACCCTGTTTGCAAAACCATCAGCAAACATCGTCTTATGAATCATTCATTATAATGTTTCCTGACTCGTTCATTTCATCCAATTTGCATTTTTCTGTATTCAATTGTGAAGTTCCAACTCTATCTTCATTGACACATATTTGACAAGAATTACTTCACAGAAATACAGTCACTATAAATCTTTTGATTTAGAAACATGCAAAACTTTCTTGCAAATTTGAAAATTCATGTTCATATATATTCAATTGTCCAGTTCCAACTCCATCTTCATTGACACATATTTAACAAAAATTACTTCACAGAAATACAGGATCACTAGAAACCTTTTGATTTAGAAACATGAAATTCCCAATATGTATATTTCCACTGGGTTAAAGTACAGCCCAGCAACCAGCATATGTCCTAATAGTGCATGACCCATGTAAGTGCCGAAGACATGTCCAAATTCTAAAAAGATAAATGTTTTAGCAAATGAGAATAACCATTCAAGAAGCCAATAAACTATGAAATGCCAAAAAAAAGTATTATAGCTTGGAAGAAAAGCGAGGAAGGTTTTCACCACATAAAATGGAAAGACAAGAGTGCACAGGAAATTCCATCAAAAGGTAACATAATGCTTCAAAAATATATTTTAATGGTTTTTCGAGGTAAATAGAAAGCTAGTAAATATTTTAATACTAGACATAGCAAGCTCACCAGACTCATTGAACAAAGAGCAACCAAATATTCTAGTCATACATTTTTTAAATAAAGATACAAGACTGACTCAACACACTGAAGTGTATAGAAGGGCAACAAGGTGTTCCTGCATGACACCAGCAAATGATTTCAAATTATACAAGAAAATATCACCCACAGTTTTCACAAGAACAGAACCAGTCATCTTTACCGATACAGCAGGAAGATATAAAAGATAATAAAAGCTGGATATACAAATCAAAGTTCTATTCAAATGGTTAAAAATAACAACAGATTGCCAATAGAAACTAGAAGCAATCATTCTTCCAACAATTCAAAATTAGAAAACAGACTACATGAAACACAGATAGGATTCAACAAAATTCTACCAACTGCTAAACACCCGTGGATTTGAAAAACCAACTCTGATATATAATATAAAAAAGCCAGAAAAGAACAACCCTTCAAACCTTCTTGAGGTTGAACTTATAACATCAAATATACAGATAATGTAAAACAGAAGTTCTCATCACTGGTAACCTTAAGTCTCCCGGGAAAACAAAATTGTTAAGGCATCGGCAACAAAAGTGCAGGTTATGCCCATGCACATTACATCGGAGGAGAATTAAAATCCTTAAGTCATTCAAAAACTCCTGTGAAGAAAATCTGGTGAAAATGTTTTCATCATTAATATAAACTGCTTTTATAATTCGAAACTTTTGGGGTTAAACTCGGCAAAATCTCACTTGCCCAATACACCTATTTTTAATTACATGAACTTCGGATTTTTCACCCAAAACCAACTTAGGGAAGATCATTTTCGAAGAAATCACAATCCGGAAAATGAAGCAACCTCATTAGATCAAAATTTTCATAATTACAAAAGGGAAGCGAAAAGACCACAACCCTTAATATTACAAAAGGAAAAAAACGGTTGTTTAGTATAAAAGACCTTCCGTTAAATGAAAAGCAAAATAGGTGTTACACAGTATTTTATTTTCAAGGAATTTTAGTTATTAAGAATTTAAAATTGAAAACATAATTCACTTGCAGTTTGAATTAGTTTTGGATAATTTTCGACTATAAATTATTTCAAATGCAGAAACGTTTCAAGCTAAGTATAAAACAATCCAAGGAAGGAATCCATGATGCCAGCATCACATATCAATAAATTTATTAAACTGAAGCGTAATAGAACTATATGCTCATACACCCAAACCTAGAAATAAATAATAATCAGAGAGAATAAAAAAAACAGGTCAGATTCATTTTATAAATATCAGTGAACTATGAGGTTGAGGGTTTGAAATTAGATACCATCTTTTTCATATGTGCTCGACTGTGATGCCTTATACTTTGAATGAAAATAACAAGCCAGCTGCACAACAAGAGTAAAACAATTCATTAGTGTAAAACAAAATTCATCATGAATTTTTCAAAATCTACTCGAAAAATTAATTAAATTAACCCATCCAAATCCACAACAGGGAAGCCATAAATTCAGAAATCTCCCCACAGCCTATATTTACTGCCTAGGCACATACATTAAACCTAGCAATAACATGAAATTTGTATGAATAGACCCGATATCTGAAAAAATTCTCCACCGACAAACCCCCAAATTTTCTATCTAAAATCAAATTAAACTTGCAGTTCTCACCGAGAAATAGCATTTAGACGAAGGCACCCAAAGATTGGAGCTCCCCGTGTCAAAAATAACGGTAAAAGTCTGAGTTGGGGTTCCAATTCCAATCTCCCCATAATACTGAGCATCTAAATAATTCTTCAAAGATACGTAATCACTAGCATCGGACTCTAACTTCGAGTTCTCTTGCAGGCCAAACTTACGTGTGAGTGCATCAGCAAAATTACCATTACATGCAGAAATTTTACCAGCCGATAAGCTAGCTCTATCCAACCGCTTCTTCTTCAGTCCAACTCTTACCAAACCCTCATTAGCACTACAAACACTGGAGAAAACAAACAAACCCAGAAAAAAGCACGCAATTAACACCCTCGGTCCCATCTTCAAATCCTAACCTGCAAAAGCAAAATGGCCAAGATGATATCCGTTAAGAAAACCTCAACACTCCTACTTAAAGCAGAAAACAAATATCAGACCGAACTGTTGAAGAGCCGAATATGTTCAGACACATGGCAGGCATGAAACTTATACCGACTACATTAATCCGTGAAAATCAGCTTAAACTAAACCAAAAATAGCTTAAATTCAACGAAATTTAGCTCAAATTCGATAAAAACTGTTTCAGAATCCGACAAATTTCACAGCTGAATAGCTAAAAGTATGGATAAAAAGATTAAAATGATCCACTACCTGAACCAACGGCAGACGAATTTCCAGCTACTACAACGGAGCTATGTTAGGCGTCCAGCTTTGATTTATAGTAGAAAATGCAGAGACCTTTATAACCGTAGTTACTAAACCGCTGGTTCAATCAATCAACCCTGGTTGAATTAACTGCGGTTAGTCAAACCTCTTGGAATGATCGTTGGGGGTAGTCGGTTTCGCCTGGAATTAGTATTCCAACAAAGATGTGGGCCACGTGTCTAAATCGAAGCGATGATCATGAAAATGATTCTTTTTTTTGTTAGGTCGGTTCCAAATATTGTGTTAGTGTGTACGCCTCGAACCTGGGACCGCCTCCTCTTTGCTGTAGGAATTTAACGTGTTTGTGAAGAAATTCACGAGGTTTTTATCCACACTCGATCTCTAGGGTTTCTCATCTTAGGATGTCTCTTTTGACTTTAATTAAATAACTTTATATTTTTATTTTCTTCTTTCCTTTCCTTTTTCTTTTTGTTTTACACATTTTTTCTCCCCAAATATCAAAAGTCTAGCATAGAAATATGTGAATTAATTTTTATTATATTATTCAAATGAATTCATTCTTAATTTATTAAGTATTAATTGTTTAATTAAAAAGAATAATATGGATTTTTTTAAGTTAATGATATTTTTATCTCAATAATTTTTCATCCTAATAAAAATCTTTAAATATTTTCTTTTCAATTTTTTATTCAAAATTTTAATATAATTTTTTCATCCTAATAAAAATCCTTAAAAAAAAAAATTCAATTTTTTACTCAAAATTTTAATTATTTATCTCATTTTCTTCTAGGTATATGTATTAATCAAATTATTGGAGAATGATATGAAGTATTGTCTTGTTTTAACTTAAATTTCAATTTGTGTTCTATGTTAAACATATCATTTCAATGTTTCATTTTTAATAAAAATATGTTAATTTTATGAGGAAGATAAAATAAGGTTTATTGCTTTTAATCTTGAAGTTATGAATTTAATAAATTGTTTTCATTTTTCAATTTTATTCATATTTTTGGAGATGTTAGTTCACCTCAAAATTTATAATCATATAGAATGATAGGCATTTTTATCATAATATCAAGGTTAATTGATTATGTATTAGACTAATGGTCAATTTTCATATCCATGTCAATTACTATTTAATTTTAATTTCATTTCTATGGTGTGTCTTAACATAATTAATATTCACAAGTGATAGACTCGTGTTAATTTTAGCTCATGTGTGGATGTTTATCCCTAGCCAATTTACGTTGATTTCCATGCATTCAAACTTATCATGTCCCTATTTTTACATATTGATGGTTGTTTTAGCAGACCTAACTCTAAGTACAAAGATAGCTCACTCTACTCCTCTGGAAAAGTAGAAAATTTAACTCCAAATTTCCTTTCTAGTAAAGTTTTGACCATGTTAGATAGCTAAGTGGCCTATGTGATTTATTAACAAGGGGGTGTTTCCTAGTAAATCAAGTTTAGACACCGACAACCAATCAAATTACTCAGGTCTATTCAAAATCAAATGATTCAATGCTTTAAAACATAGATTTGGAGATATTTTTCATTATATATAAAGAATAAAAAATGGATCTAGAATACTCTGGCATTTAGCTCAAATCCACATCTATTCTTCTAAACCTTGAGTTTTGAGACCAAGGTAAATTTAGGGATCATTCCTCAAAATAGTGAGTGAACTTCACTTCACTTCACTTCATCTTTCCATGCAATCCCATGCACATCCTCTTGATCTCTCATCCATCCTTATTCATTGATATGATCTCACATCTCACATTATTGATCTCACATCATGAAAGCTTATAAATCAAACATATTTTGATCATTTAATCCCCTCCTTGAATTCACATCCAATCTCCTCAATTCACATCTAGTCTCCTCAATTCAACTATACTCAATTCATCTTGCTTTTACACAACAAGGTTATGCTAAGTTTATGAACAATCAACATATCATATCTAAAAGCATGATCTTATACTTTTGACAATGGAGTAAGCCTTGGCATTTTTGGGTGAGCTAAAGTCGGTTAGATTATCTTAGTTTGATTTGCGTTCTTGTTATTTAATTGCTTCCATTTGATTATCACTTCATTGATAATAAGTCTATTTGTCATTGGATTTGGGATTATTTTTTTGACCTTCACTTGCTATTGATTACTTTGATTACATGACATATTCTTGTTCACAACTATTACAAACATTTTGAAATTATAGCTAAAACTAGGATTATGGGATGAGAATTAGGTTAGTTTATTTTATGAAAGTTGCAAGCTTTCAATTTTCCTTCTTATTATCAAAAGCTTCTTTATCACTTACATTGTTTAATCGTAATTGTTCTCTACATAAAAAGGAAATTAACTAATTAAAGGATAAATAATATTTTGAATGGCATTTGGCTTAATTTGGGTAACCTTTCTTTCTTCACTATAAGTCATTATTACCATAAAGGAAATGTAGTCATTGATTTTATTTTGAATCAAAGCATAGATAACAATAATGAAATAATCATTAGTAGTGGTGTCAATAGCTAGCTAGGCCTTCGAGAGAATGAAATGATTAAAAAAGTATATTTAGATCACTCAACGTAGTGAATAAATTGTGTGAGGGATATTGATAAGACTATTTGCATCATTTTTTATTAATGTTCTCAATTCAGTGAGGTGCCTCTCTCCATGACACATTTGAGATTGATCCTTATATTGATATCATATAGCAATATTTCCACCATCCTTTGGACACAAGATATTTTTAGATGATGCTCTCTCTACCCTTAAGCTCATGGAGATGATAATTCAAATGAGATGAAATCTTTGATAGATAGAATTTTTAGGTGAGATAAAGGAGGTGAGAATGTGAAGGCTTTTTTCTTATTATCATGTGTAATAAGGAGTCATAAAAAATTGCATAGCCTTACAATTTCACATTACATTTTGGACCCACTTTGGTGTTTTCCTCCCTTAGTATATTTTTAGGCTCATTTGGCCCTGGCCTTAGCCTTTTTCCACCCATGGTGCCAAGGTCTTGCCTCTTGTGGTCTCTTTTGTGCAAAGTTATGTTTTAGATGTGTTAGCCTTGTGATTTCTCAGTGTCGAGCCTTTTCAAGAGCTAAGACAATTTACACACTTGTGTGACACACAAATGTTTGTGTAATGAGCTAACTTCCCATGATAATTTTTCATTTAATAGTTATTTTTTAGCATTTTATCACCATCTATCTACTCAGGTCAATAGTAACCACTTCAGAATGAATATGGACAATTTTGCATCCCCTAAAGTCACTCATTTCCCTCTCTCTATCTCATTTTGAATTCATCTCTCATTCACACTCTCATTATATCGAGCTTCCAAAATTTCCAACTCTTACCAATAAATTCTAGGTTTTTATAACACTTGTATGGAATTGTTACTCTCATGTAAGTACTCTAGAATTTTTACAACACTCTCCTTGAGGGTTTAAATAGCATTTTATAGTAATCTTGTTTTTCTTTGATTCTCTAAGTATTTAAGCTAATATTATTTTATTTATTACACTCTTTCCTTCTCATTTTACTTCTATTATAGTTAAAAATATATATAATACACTTGGCACCTTGTGATCTTCATCTCCTTTTATTATTTGTATTTACATATACTAGTTTGCACTCCTTATAGACCTAGGAGTAAAATTCATAAATTTGTCAATAATTCTACCTTCCTAAATACACTTAGATAAAAGTGCACACTATTTTACTCTTGTCAATATCTTGGTTGCTTGCAAAGGTTGAAAGACCAAAGTAGGGGTTTGACCATTTGTGGCAAGCTCCTTAGTAGCCCCAAAATTTTCTCTTATCATCTTGTAGGTCTTCATTTGGAGCTCTCCATCAAAATGAGGGTTTATACTCTCTTTTCCTTTTCTTCTTGTCATTTTATTTATCATTTTCATGGAGTAAGTTAATTTCTATTATTTTTACCATACCTAGAGTTTTTGGTGTGTGTTCTTTCTATTTATGTATGTAACTAGGCATGATTTTTGAGAGAAGTGAGTATTCCACCATTCAATGTTAGGGAAACTATACAAATGACAACACTTTTGGTGAGTTCTAGTGTTCAACTCTAAGATAATTTTAATTTATTATTTTATATTATGGTATTGGTTTGTTGAATTTCTATTCTAGTAAACAACATTTTTTTATTCAACTCTCTTGTCTTAGCTTAGTGAAATTTTATTTCTAATTTTTAAAAAATTCCTAGGACAGTCTACTTGATTTTATATTCTTGATAAATCAAAGGTAAAAACATTTGCATATTCACATTCAACTTAAACTATAGATTCATCCTAGGGTGGTGTAGAAAAAATATTTGATTTAGAGAACATACAAGCTTTCTATATTAGATTCATTTTCTCTTCATTACATTGTGGTGAACCCAACACAACTAATTTTTTTATTTATTTTCTTTGTTTATGATTCCATTGTGTTTAACCTATAGTTCTTTCTATTTTAAAACATGGATGATCTACATCTCCAATCATTTACTACCTTTGACTAGGTCTTCTCTCAAGATTACTTTGACCTGCTTGATGAGGCCTTAAATGATTTTATTCAAGACTCTCATAGCTCTAATTAAAAATTTAAACTCCTTATTTTGTTTGAAATGATAATGCAATAATTATTCCCAACTCTAAAATATGATCTATAAAAATATCATCAACCTTGTTTTGATCCCACTCCATCCATCTCCCTTGCTTCCTCATCCATCATGCTAAATAGCCACTCTCAACCTTCTTCTTCACCGTTCACTCACATGGTGGTGTAAGAGAGGGGGACCAATCACGTTAGGGCTCCAGGTCACGGAGAGCTGAGAGTGAAGGGCTACCCTAACTTACCTCACTCTAAAGGGATGTTTTGGGGTGAGGACCTAGAATGAAGAGCACTATGTAGTACTTTTGTCACTCTACAGATCCAAAGTTCAAGTTTAGACTAGGTGAGCTAGTTTTTGGAGTCGGTACTACACCTCAGACAACTCTCTGTCTGAGGATGGTAGCGCGGTTCTGGGATGACAGCGCGGCACACTAGCATCTGTGCGGCTAGAAAACATGAAGTATAGTAAAAACTACTTAAAAACTTACTAACAACCTAGCTAGTTGATTTTAATGAGGTAAACAAAATAATGAATGAGAAATAGAGACGAAGATGGTAAAGCAAGTAGATAAGAGCTAGGGTGATGAAGATGATCTCACACAAAAGCGTATATTCACCAAATAGCTCCACGCACACATTCACCTACACACAAGAAAGAGGGAAAATTATTGGGGTTGTATAGGAGCCTACCTCAATTAGACCCCCACTTTGGTGTTTCCACCTCCACGGATAGATAGAAAGCAATAGAGTAGAATATGTGATAAAGAAAGTAGAAAGAAAGATTACAATGAACACTAAAAAACAATACTATGCTACTCTATCAAATCACAAAGGAGAGGAGTGAATTGTTACCACCTCCACCCAAAAGCTTGCTAGCCAATGGAAAGAGAAAGCACTGTATGGACTCGGAAAGTCACCACAATCATAGTGGTGATTAAGGGAGGTCTCGCAAGACTCCAAGCCCAAAATTTCTATGGTTGCCTCACACTTGTAATGTGGAGTTGATGGAGTGTCAATGTTGTTGCAATGTTCAGAATGGAGTGTTAGAATGTTGCTTGAGAGTGTGAAAAAGTTGAATGAATTGCTAAGAGAATGTGAGAGAAGATGGAATGAATGAGTCAAGATTTTTTTTGAAGGTGGGATGAGAAGGAATAAGGCATTTCGGGTCAGTTGGTCGAAGAGAAACATTACAATTAGACCCCAATCGGGTGTGTAACGCCTCTGCCAACTTCAAACAGAGGAATTCGTCAGGGACAGAAGCACATCATGTAGATGTTTGTGCATCATGTGTTCGTCCCTGAAAAATATTCTCTCATCGATGCACAAGACAAATGCCAAGTGGATGGAAGGCAGGTGGGTGATGTGGAATTTTTCCTTCAAATTTGATTTTCTAAGGTGAGGTTATGTGAAAGGGGAATTTTCTCAAGGGGTGCAAATTCACTCCTATACATTTTCCCCCCACTTTAGTGAGCATGAATATCGATGAGTGTTCGGTAAAATAGATCGAAGAGTTAGTAGGGTTAGAAATGTATACCTAAACCATCAAGGAAGCAAACCATGATCCGATGAACTTGAAAGCATAGGGTAGTCAAAAGACTCCACAGGTACTCTCCCTGGGGAGTTTCAAACAAAAGGACTCCATAGCTCAACAAAACTATGAAGTTACACAAAGTACACCAAAGGCCCTCGAACCAACGATGGACAAATCCCATAGGATGAAAGTGTCTCACAGGCCCGCAAACCTACAAGAAGGCAACCCCCAAGTTCTCTCTCATGAAGGAAACCCAACGAAAGGGGACTCCACAGAGTCAAACTGGAAATCAACTTCATAGGTGCACCTGCAAAGCAACATGTTAATCCACAGATAAAACATGTTTTAAAACAAAGCAGCCATGTAGGAAAATAAGCAAATAGTTACACCAATAGTCAACGAATTGAAAGGCTTCCAAAGGGGTCCCTCGAGAACCCTTCAAAGGAAAAGGGGTCCACTCAAGGGATGCGTTGCTTGAAAGTGTAAAAGAGACATTTTTTCTCAAATAAATTCATCATCAAGGAATCCTTTTGAAATATGTTCACTTCATCAAGGAATTCGAAAGGAAGAAGATGCCCCCTTGCGAGGGGAAGGTCGAGGCTTCTCCCGCAAGAAAAGACTACTCCCACCTCGAAGGAAAGTTCTCAAGTTCTTTCTTTGTGAACCCATGATGAAGAAAACGTGTTCCACTAGGGGTCCAAGTTGAGAATGCAATCTTTGGAAAAGCTTGCAAGGATTTTCAAGAAAAGATTTTTTGGCAATGAATGTGTTTTCTAAAAATCAAAGCATTGTGAAAGCAACATTGTTGTACATACGAAGGACAACTCAGGCAAAGAAGAAAGAAAGATAAAAGAGAAAAAGAGAAATAGCATGATGAAGAGACACGTGGGTGATCTAATACTTCAGGGTTAGAGCTACTCATGAATATATATAAGTATAGTAATAGTATATAAATGAATTGTCATCAACCCCCTACTATATCAGACCATGTGAAGAATGCAGGAGAAGACAAAGTAAAAATAATTTTTTTGGGTCAACATGGGAGGGAAGCCTAAATGCCTCCAACGCTTTTCATCATCCCCAATTTTCTAAAAATCAAAGCACATAACAAAGGAAGAATGATGGAACAAATAGAGGAAGTTTTACGACACATAATCACTCCTGTATCCAAGCACCAACAAGGGTGACAAGGGTCATCCAAGAACACATAACATAAGCACAAGGAACATGTCACAACACACACACACACACTCCTAGTATAAAGGTAAAGAAGAGGCCTCCCCCTAACACTCATCGACCAAGAGGTCATCCGCTTCCCAATCTAGATCATTATAAGGGGAAGGCGGAGAGCCTACAGTGGTGGAATATTAAGGGGAGGAGTTTATAACCCTCTCGCTACAAGGGCTAAGGAAGAAGGCCCTGCAAGGTCTTCTTCATTCGGCTCTTGTAGAGCTATGGTTAGTGATTTTGTGAAGATCGCCGACAATGCTGGAACTTTTTCTAGAGAGTTAAACATGCACTTTCCAGAAGTGCCATGTCGTACCTCAACGGACGAGGAGGATGGCATCTAAGATTCATTGCTTGGCTCACCGAATGACTTGGGAGCGATGACAACCTTAGGGGAAGCCAAAACTTGCTTTGTCACTAGTACAAAACAAGCTAGCGCAGGACCACCCTTTGGAGAAGGTGGGCTCCTGTCACGCCTATTGAAAAATGAGGTGTTTTCTTACCTTAATACTCTGTAAAACTTTAATATTGCTGATCTAAGTAAGCTCTTTCTTTGTTACATATATTCTTTGTGGGTGATTATCTTGATTAATCCATTTTACTGTTGTAGAATGTAGAGAGAATTTGATAGAAGAACTAGACAGGATATTAGAAAGATCGCACAAGATATACAGTGGAGAAACCCTTTTGGGAAAAAAATCCACCAAGAATTATTCTATTATTCAATCTCTAAATTACAATAGCTCCAATTCTTGCTTGAGAATGCTTCTTTTATCTTTACCAATCCTCTTCACACTTGCAATAACAATTATTAAAACTCTATTCAACTTGAATGAGATATAGAGACAATATGCAACCTTGTAATCTCCAAATGGTGATAATTACAATGCACAAGCTCAAGCCCTTGAAAAGGTACGCCATATTCCTTCAAGTTGAGTTATTTAGTGAAGACTAAAGCTTACAACATGTGCTTCATGCATTTGGGCGTCCCAAACTGAAGCTACAACTTCTCCTTCACTTCGGTGATAATTCCAAAGCTCTTCCTCAAAGTCGGCGCCCTTAAGTAATCCTACTTAACTTAGCCTTCAGAAATATCTTATCATGCATGAGAGGTAAATCCAATAAAGCATCTTGGGTGCCCAAGTTGGCTCCAAGTGATTTATAGTTAACTGAAACATTTACTCAACACCATTCATGCAAGAATGGTCATCCACTGTTAACTGGAGGTAGTCCTTGTTATCTGTCATACAACTCAAATTATTAGCCATGCATTCCAAGTTAATTGGAGCTAACTACATGCAACTCAAAATAACGAACATGCATGCAACATGCACTTGCATGCAACTAAAGATAACTGAACCATAATTGAATTGAACTAAACTAAACTGATTTTGAACTGAACTAAACTAAACTAAACTAAACTAAACTTCAAACATGCAAACATCAAATCCTAACTCCTAGGATCTTTACATGCATTCAGAAGTGTTAACTGTTACTCCATATAGTTAACTAAACACAAGGTGAATGTCACCTTACCATGTGTGCACCCACATACTCCTATTATTTAGGAATAACAAATGTCAATTTCATGATTTATTTCATCCAAATAATTAATCTCATCTTAATCTTAGTGTTGTTGAACACATTCCAAGAATCTAAGAGATACATGAAATAATTAATGTTTAGGATTTGCAATTGAATGGCAACCTATTTCCAACAATGCCTCCCATTGCTAGAAGGGCCAACCCCTGCTTTTTGCTTCACCATAGATGAGGCGAGAGACATGGAAGAGGAGGAGAAAACTAAGGTGAACACAACCGAGGTATTTGACATGTCCACGAGTTTTGGGAATGGTGGGATGTCTAGAAGGGATATCAATAGGGGTGGTTTAGCAGAGGGAGCGATAAACACCTGCACCTGTTTAGGGTTAGGCGTACTCACAATCATAGCAGGAGTCAGAAGCAAGATTGAGCTTAATTAAATGGAAGAAAAGGGGAGAGAGGAGGATGCATCAAGAGCCTTGAAGCAGGGGAAGTCATCTCCTCTTCCTTTTTTCTGTAAAGCGGCTTGCTCAGTCGCCAAAGCCTTTCATTGGCACTTGCGCTCACACACAAGGCAGTTTCTACATCTCTTTGAGCTAGAAGCCAGGAGTTGCAAAGGGATAGCAGGCTCTTTCCCAGCCATAGGGTTGTCCATCATATTCATCTCAAGTGGAGGGAAAAACTCCTAAATGGGAGCAGGAGGAAGACGTTGAGAAACAATAGGGGGTCAGCTCTAGCACCTCGGTAGTGGGCCTCTTCCAATTCACTACTTTAGGAGCAGAAGTAGTGGGAGGCTGCAAAGGCTGAGACATAGAGGATTCCCCATGGGGACCCTTCCTTTTACCATATTGAATGATCCTAGGCTCCGTGGGCATAATAGGAAGTTCAAATGTAGGACACTTGGGCTTTTGCTAAGTGGGCACCTTAGGGTTCTCCCACAAACACAACAAAATTTGATGGCACCGCAACAAGGTGAGAGGAAGTGTTAGGCTAGAAAGTGGAAGAGGAAGAAGAGGAACCTCGAGAGCACTTCTCTTCTTCTCCTCTACAAGCCTTGGTGGCATCACTATCAGCTTTTAAGCATGCCCTATGCAAAACAACATAAGGTGATGGAGGGTACCTCACTCTAGGCGTTAAGTACCCTTTCTTGTACTTCTGATAAGTATGGTACAAGAGGTCCTTCTTAGGTGGGAGAGGACCAATGGGTGCAGGCCAAAAGTGATCTAAAGAATAGCCACCACATGCAACTAGTGGTTTATAACCGGTGTCATGGATCACATGCATTAAACCCTCATGAATAAATTTTAGATATTTATGCACAATTGAGGGAACTACATTCATAGCTACCAACCAAGGGATACCTAGCTTCACTCTGAAGAGTTCGTACCCCTAGATCATGTCAAATAGTAGGTTCACAGACTTAGGTCTGATAAGGACTGACAAAACAATACTACCAAGGTGAGGTACAAAAAGTTTCTTATGCATATAGATGGTGCTCATAGGTGTGTTGTACCCATCTTTATGTAGGAAGTTAATTAACATAATCTCCTCAATTATGATATTTACCTGAGATGTCAGGTCAACAAGAACACCTACTATGGTGTTTTTGTTGATTCACATAGGGATATAAAGAGGAGATGGTTCTCTATTAAAGCCCTTTGGCAAGTCCTGTGAGGTGAAGGTTATACCTAGACTAGTGCTCGCAAGTTATACAGAGGGGATAGGCAGATGTAGGAAAGAGGTCATCACATACACTAAATGATACTCTCACAAAGCCCCACAAAGGTTTGAAATAGGACAATGACCTAGTTAAGGCTTCGTTCCACAATACTTACAGAATCTTCCAACTACACCTACTAGGGGTCGTAGGTTGGGCTATAAGGAAAAATGCCTCACAACACTCACACCTACAATTCTTCTAGAACACAAGGAAAGGACCCTTCAACACTATTAAACAGAACCAAAATGGTTCACTTTGGGTTCACCAAAAATGTAAGAGAGGGGGACCAACCACGTCAAGGCTCCAGGTCATGGAGAGCCGAGAGCGGAGGGCTTCCCTAACTTATCTCACTCTAAAGGGATGTTTTGGGGTGAGGACCTAGAATGAAGAGAACTATGTAGTACTTTTTTCACTCTACAAATCTTAAGTTCAAGTTTAGGCTAGGAGAGCTAGTTTCTAGAGTTGGTACTACACCTCAAACAACTCTTTGTTTGAGGATGGTAGTGCGGTTCTGGGACGATAACGTAGCATGTTGGCATCTCTCTAGCATGCTACCGTTTGTACAACCAGAAAACATGAAGTATAGTAAAAACTACCTAAAAACTTACTGAAAACCTAGCTAGTTGATTTTAACGAGGTAAACAAAATAATGAAGTATGAGAAATAGAGTCAAAGATGATAAAGCAAGTAGATAAGAGCTAGGGTGATGAAGATGATCTCACAAAAGTGTATGTTTTCCAGCTAGCTCCACTCACACGTTCACCTACACACTAGAAAGAGGAAAAAATGTTGGGGTTGTATAGGGGCTTGCCTTTGTCAGACCCCCACTTTAGTGTTTCCAGCTCCATGGATAGCTATAAAGCAACAGAGTAGAATATGTGATAAATAAAGTAGAAAGAAAGATTGCAATGAACACTACAAAACAATACTATTCTACTCTATCAAATCACAAAGGAGAGAAGTGAAGTGTTACCACCTCCACCCAAAATCTCACTAGCCAATGGAAAGAGAAAGCAAGGTATGGACTTGGCAAAGTCACCACAGCCACCATACTGATGAAGGGAGGTCTCTCAAGACTCCAAGCCCACAACTTCTATGGTTGCCTCACGCTTGCAATGTGGAGTTGATGGAGCATCAATTTTGTCACAATGTTCACAATGGAGTACTAGAATGTTGCTTGAGAGTGTGAAGAAGTTGAATGAATTGCTAAGAGAATGTGAAATAAGATGGAATGAACGAGTCAAGAATGTTTTTGAAGGTGGGATGAGAAGGAATAAGGCATTTTCTGGTTGGTTGGTAAAAAAGGGACATTACAATTTGACCCCAGTCGGGTGTGTAACACCTCTACCAACTGCAGACATAGGAATCTATCAGGGACATAAGCGCGTCGCACAGACATTTGTGCGTCACACATTCATCCCCAACAAATATTCTCACTGACAAACAAAATAAATGACAAGTGGGTGATGTGGAATTTCACCTTCGGATTTGATTTTCTATGGTGAGGGTATGTGAAAGGGGAATTTTCTCAAGGGGCACAAATTAACTCCTATACAGGTGGGTATAGTGGACCCTTCACCTTGAGCACCTTGAGCACCTTGAGTTAGACCAATTCTTGATCCCACCATCTCCTTCACCTCTATTAGCATACCTACTAGTGTATATGATGACCCACTCCACATTCCTATTCTAGTAAACTAGAAAATTATTTGTGGTGTCCTAGCTAATAAAGTTAGTATGGTCAATATGGTGACTAAGGAATTCTTATATGTTAAACAATTATATAGAGATGGATGTGATTTGTCTAACTTTTCTATTTGTACGCATGTCATCCTTTCTATTCCATCCATGGGTTCCATCACCACTTCTATTTAAGGGAGACCAAATATCCTATATACCTCTCTCATTATCATTCATACATTAGGTCACTTTCACATCCTCTTATGCCATCCATGGCTCATAGTGATGTGGTACATATTATAGTTTATAGTGGATCTCCATCACTTTCCCTTCAATATAAATTATTCATCAAATAATTCTAGCCTACCCCTTATGAACCCCTCTAACCTCACATTTGTATTTTATTTATACTTTATCAAAAGTACAAGGAAGGAAAGATTCCTTCTCTCATTCCCTCCTTAATTGAATATACACCATATGATCATTGAATAATAAATACTTACTTGTGTTCCTCCCTCAACCTCTAAGCCACAAAGAGGAAATGAATCCATGTTATTTGGTTCTTCACCTTCTTCTTATACACCTAGTATGATCATATGACCTCTAGTAGTTGCCCTTATTCTACCACTTATCACCAATTTCACCCCTCATGTCATTGTCCTAACACATGCACATGATGTAATTGTTTCCTCAACTATGTTATCATAATTATCATGTCTCCACTCATGCCATGCCTAACCCATCCCCGCCACCATCATCTAACAACATGCATCTTAATCCAGCTCTACCACTCCCTTCCAAACCCACCATTTCTCTTCCATATAAGAAGACTCCTATTTTAAGACTTTAGTGCATTCATGTGGTCTTTGCTCCTTCCCTTGATTCTCTCATAATTCTTAAGATTCTTGATTGTTTACGCTTCTCCATTCTATTAGACTTTCTTGATGTGTGTCATATCCAATGCTACCCGTTCATCCCTTATGCCTTCCTTTTATGTGCACTTGCCATCAGGTCCTCCCTAAGCTCCACCTATCCATATTAGACACCAACATACCCTATTCACCACCTAAATGAAATGCACAATATTACCCCACTCCATATTTCTAGAGAGCCAAGCCTAACCTCATATCACCACCTTTAAGGAATTTTGTATCACTCCACCTAACATGGAGGATATTCCTCCACCACAAACTATTGATACTCTTTCTCACAATATTGTGGTTAGTAGTGAGGCACAACCACTATTGTCTTATCAAAACGCTTATTCTTCCATTCCATATTTGGATAAGTGCATGTTTGAATTAGTTATGGATATTATAAAATTGAATTTTATATTTATATGATCATTAACACTTTCACCCCCCTCATATCCCATGAAATATGTTGCTTTCACTTCTCTTCTATGGTCTCTTATCATTAATTTTGTTGTTAATGACACTCCAATGGTATCCCCACAATCTAGTCACCCTGCTCCCTCCTTTCAATTAGAAAGGGAGTAGGATAATTTAATTGACTAAGGATCTTGAGATTATCATCCTTGTCTCATGTGTTTATATGTTTATCTAGATTTTCTTGATTATTTATTCTCATTTTTCCATACATGTATTTTTTGTTAGTTCCCCATGGAGGACCTATTAGAACCCATCCATATACATGCCTAATTTTTTGTAGATTTAGTTATGTTTGCTCATGTGTAATAATGACCTTGTGTTAACATACCTCTTATGATTGATCTAAGATAACATAAGTAGGTTTTACCTATGTTAAATTTCTCTTAAGTCTATTCAACATTATCCCTTGTGCTCTCTTCATGCTCCAAAGTCTGAAGAATTCTAAGTTTGGAGCTAGATGCGCTTCATTTTTGTAGGTTTTGAGAGTTGTCAAAAATTTTAACTTTTAGGTTATCCATCTCAGTATGCCATCCCAACCATCTCCACTTCCCCTTGTCTATCAGGTTATTAGGCTCCATCCTCACAATATAACCTTCCACTTAATCTTGACAATATGGTACAAAACTTTGTAAAATTTGTCTAAGTATGGATTTCTTGGCCTATTAGACATGTCATGGTTGTCGTGATAGTTAACTAGGCTCTAAAATATGTTGACACCTTATAATATTTTTTGTCATTGGAATGCCTAACTTGGTCCTCTATTCCTACTACTCCCATTACATTCTTGATCTCGAACCCCAACATTTTATTCTAAAGTTAATTATTTTGTTCACTAGGATTTCAAACTTGGTCATCCTAACATATTTATTGCATTCACTCCCTAAAATAATGATCCTTTGCAATCAAAATGTTTCTAAGTCCTTCAACACTAGAGTTTTGAACATCCCTTAACTAGCATAACATCTCCATTGTTTCCCCAAAACTCCAAAGTCTATCCATTTGCCTTGAAGCCTTTGTAGCACTATACTTTTGAACTTCCCATGCCTTATACTCATTTCTATTTTCTTTTGAGAGTGCCCCTTCTCAGAGTACCCTTGTAACCTTTTCCCCACTTACTATTCTTTGTTACCAAAATTACTATCTTTAAGATAGAGAAGTTGGAACATTCTTGAATAAAGTACCGCATTTACTTCTTCATTGATTCTAGAATTTTGACTTTTGCTTAATTCTTTGTCAAAGCTAGACTTGTGCGTTTCCTCATCCTCTAGCACCCTTCCCTTATCATCCTTGACTCTTGATTCATGTAATTTCAAAATATTTTAAGTATTTTAAGGTAGAATTTGCAACCATCCTTAATCCAAGTACTTTTTCCTCATCACTCTAGCATTTTTATTTCATGCCCTCATAAATTTTCCTAAGCCTATCATTGAAACTTCCAGACTTAGTCATACTTTTGTCCCTTCCTCGATTCTTTGAGCTTTTTTCAAAAGATTTTTTTCCTCAATGTTTCATTTGGAGTTGTCAAACATCTCTTCATCTTGATACATATTCCAAGGTATTCCCAAATCCCAAACCTTGTTGATTCTTTCATACTTTTTTAAAGTTATACTTTCACCCTTCCTTCCACCTCAATACGATTTTCATGGTTCTTTTAAAACCTCATTGCCTGATAACTTGCTATGCATTTCCCATTAGAGTTTGATGATAAAATTTCCCATAAAATGGTACTAGATATAGGTCATGTCTAAACTCCAATCCATATTAGATCAACACTCCATTAGTTCCTTTAGGTTGTTCGTTTGTGTAACAGTCCCATTGTTCTACTCAATAATTTTCTAAGTTTTACCCACAAGTGAATATTTTATGCATCTAACAAATACGAGCAATAAAAAAAATCTTTCATTTTCAAAAATAAATGCACCATTTAAAACACAACCTTTCCAAAAATTTCTACTACATAAACAAAGAATATTTTCAATAATATAAGTATGATTTCACTTTACATAAATATATTGAAGATAACATTTCACATTTACATTTTCCATAAAGATGGACACATGAATACATACATAGCTTCAACAAGCTCACATGAACTAGAAATTCAAATGGTCCAGAATGTCCTCGCAAATCTTGGTCGCCAAATGCATGAGGAGAAGTATCACTCAAGCACTTTTTTTCCAAATATTGACTTACTATGGTCCCCTGCACATCTACCAAACTTGGTAAGATGGCCCTCCCTTCAATGAAGAGATTGATTTGGTAACCTCATCCTTCATATAGCCTTTCCTGAGCATAGTGATGTGTCCTACATATCTAGAGCTTACCATAAAGTCTACCTCTATTTCTATGATATTCTCATCCTAGTATATACTTGAATCACAATGAATTGATAGTGTAGACAATGGCTACCTACACTACTTTGGCCAAAGATTCAACACCCAGTACTTCGAGTGAGGGTCATCAATATTCACCACTATAATTGTTCAATTTGTATTTGACCATTAGTATTCTATTCTAGGTTATTGCCTTTCCCGTGGATTATCCTAACCCTAGGAATAACCTTCCCATTAACTCATATCTAAATGACATTACTATAGGAATCTGAATACAACTCTATCTTATGCTACGTGCCTAGAGTGTCATCATACTGCTTATAGTATTGACATTCTATGTATAATGTAAATAGTATACAATCGTATAGAACCCAACATAGTATAAATATCTATATACGTATAAACCCAAAAGAAATATTTCCCAATACAATAAATAATCAAGGAACATTCAAAAGACATGCAATCATCATAACACACATATAAGACAATCTTTCCAAACATGACAACATAATAAACAATCTTTCCAACATAAAAACAAAGGAGTAGAAATAAACATGCATGTTTAAAGCTCCAATCGATTATTCCTCTCTCCTAGCTTAATGGCTTAAGCTTGCTTGTAACTCCCTCCAAGAACAACCCAAATTCCTCTACTAGCTTCTCACTAAATCTCTCAATAATATCAATGTAAACCAATAAAACAACTCTCTAACTCACAAAATCTCAACTCACTTTGCACAAAAATTGCAGTAGAATAACACAAGGAAATCATATAGATAAGTGTAGAAATTGGCAGAAAGAGCACCTCTATTTATAATAAATTATTAGTAACCAAAGGCTACAAACAAGTTAATATTTCTACCGCCTTTCTATCCCCATGCAACTACTCACCAAGGTAACTTTTAGGTTTGCAACGCATAACAGTCCTCTCCATTTAAATGACTGAGTCGACTTGTTATAAGGGACAACAAGACTCTTTTGCTAAGCCAAATGAATAGAAAGCTCAAATAAAAAGTTTCTTAAATTGAATTCCCTCACATATTGCTTCCAAGTTTACTTTTGACTGGTTCTCAAGGCTATTATCAAACTTATGGGTAGTTTGTAGACTTCTTTTTCCTTCCATACACTTCTAGATTGGTGCCACATTCATAAGTTGACGCCCCATAAGAATAGCACAGGTAGATTATCTCTCTTTGCAATGTATACACAATAGTTACAAATCCATATGTGCCTCTAAACTTTGGTTGACTTGGTCTATTATTGCATTATGTGTTGGCTACTATGTTTTCAAAGGTTGCACCATGTATTTTCATATGTGCCTTTATTTATTTAAGCGCTTTACTTTTATTAACAATAGTAACAACGCTATATATTGTGCTTTGTGCTTATCAAAAATGACTTTCACACACACACAAACACACACACACACACATATATATATATACTTATTTCACAAGGTTTAACCAATACATTAATTATCGATTATCAAACATATATAAATATGTAAAGAATAACATTACGTATATATATACAATTATAAAGAGATATATATTAATATATATGTAACTATATTACTTTATATATATTAATATATATATTTATATACTATATAGAGATATACATAATATTATGTTAATATCTTTATAAAAACACTCATACTCAACCATCGATCAACATATATACATATATATATGTCACTTTATTCCAATAGGTATTTCCATGCATATGGGTAATCTGTCCATGAGCATGCGTAGGTACGTCTACCTACGTATACTCATGTATGTATTCACTCACATGTATGAGTTTACCATAGACACGTACATACATACATAAATATACATGTTATGCATATATCTAATCAACATAACAATAAAAACACAATTAGGAAGGAATTCCACTTAACATCAAGAATTTGTCACATTTCTCAATCCAAACATTCATGAAACAAGGTCACAAACCAATATAAATATTTACAACCAAAACTGAAGATCACTTACCATCTACTTGAATTGACTTGACTCAACTAAGACCAACTAGGGTGTGAGTGTGTGAATGCTCAGTAAGCCAAAATTGGAGGTTACCAAGTTGAATTATAGGTTACCAAACCATGTTCTTCTCTTGAGTGATACTTCTCCTCTCTTTTGGAGGTTTGAACCTGTTCCTACATCCAACTTAGTACATCATAACAATAGTTAGCTAAATCAAATACATCCATATGCATCACAAATATTTCATATATAGAATCATCATAACACATTAAATATAATAAAAAATCCATTCATCATATTTCTATTATAATTCATATATATAAAATACATTCATATTTATTAAAGAAATTTACCAAACAAGGTAATAGTAAATAGGTAATAACACACGGGGTGTAACAGTTTGGACTTCCCTCTCTTAGCATGACTTCCTAGTGATCCTTAATCCTCAACACCTCAAACTTTGGAACAAGATATGGATTTTGTTTGATCCTTGAAATTCAAAATCTCTTGCCTATTTTTTGATGGTATAATAGTATCTTTTCTTATGTTATTGTGATTGTAATAGTACCTATTCTTATGTTAGATACAATTGCTTAGAATTCATGTTTATAGTTTCCATTTTTTGTTTTGATTTTATCTATTAATTTTTTATGATGCTATTATTGGGTGTGTGGGTCTATCAAAATATCTCCTTCTGGAAATGAGATTTGGTAAAGTTGGGTGTAACATTTTATTAGAGATGTAAAAGTCACGGTGACACAGGAAACAGAGAAGCAAAACAAGGGCAAAGTCATGGCAAAGACTAGAAAAAATCTACGTGAAAGTGAAGACACAACAAAGGTTAGGGAAAAATCTGGGCATAGTTCTAGAACCCTAACGTCCCCTGTATTGTGTGCATAAAATCTTGTTGCGCTAGAAGAATCTTCTAGTGTGGAGACATCAGTATTTGCAGATCCTGGAGCCCACCTTGCATTGAAAACCAGACACAAAAACATGAAGAAAAAAGCCAGAGACCGTAGTGCCTCATAACCAGCCAAAATGAAAAACGACAACCCCATGGGCCTCGTGAGTGATGATGTGGAGAAAACTACCTCTATTATCTCCCAAGCTGCAGGCTTACACGCCGACAATCTAGCCCTAGCTCATAACGGTGTTGATAAAGAAGGATCTTGTCCTTAATGCCAGCTAAATGCAGAACCACGCAATGATAACTCAAAAGGTAAGGTGATCTCTTTCAAACTGCCCAATGATATTATAGAGATCATCTCAAATTATAGAGCAAAAACGATTATCATGTTCTTCCTCAAGGGAATGCTTCTTGAACAAGACCTATTTAAATGGACTCGTAATAACTAATATTTAAAGGGGTGGACCATAGAATCAATTAGGGGCCTTGGTAGGGATTATGTTTCCTGCACCTTTGTTGACCCAGACCATGCCCATGTTGCTCTGCAATATGGTTCTTGGATCATTTGCGGCCAAATATGTTATGTTCAAGCTTGGGACATTGATTTTCATCTAGAAGGAATAACAAAATCAAAATACCCCATGTGGGTTGAATTTCCCTTTCTCAATCTTACCTTTCACCCTCTCTTACAAGACATTGCCTCTCAATTCAGAAAGGTACTTTGGTGTAAGCAACATTTTGAGAAATGGATCAGCATTCGTACACACCCTAGAGTTTGCATTGAGATGGACTTGACTCATACTCTCCCTAATTCCATCAAGATTGTTGGTCCTAGCCTCGAGTTTGAATAGTGAATGGTTTACCTTAACAAACCCAATGCCTGTTTTTACTATCGCAGGGAAGGACACCTCATTTGTGATTGTCCCTTCTATAAACCTAGATTAACATAGTCTCCTCTAGCCATCTCATGCCCCACCTATGTTGTTCCTAATAGTGAAATCTCTAATGATCCTTCACCCAAGTCCCCCCCCACTCTTAATAATAACCCATCCTCTTCCAACTCTCCCCGTCCTCCTTGCATTCCTTCTCCTCAACAACCACCCTCTCCCATTGGACCCAAATCTTTCAAGGATTTCGTAATTGATTCTAATTTTAGAGCATATAAAAGGAAGAAAGAGGCTTCCATCCCCAATAAAAACCTGCCCTATGTGCCCTTCCCAACCTTCCAACCCACTAGTCCAATTATTTCTCATACTCATGTGATATCCAAAGAATGCCTTAACCAAGACCACTCTATGATCTTAGAACATTTCCCTATGGGAAATTAGTTCAATGTGTTACTTACGAATTAGGAAATCCTCCCTGACTCATCCTAATGAAGTGTTGTATTCAATCTTGGAACTTGCGGGACTTGACTATCCCTACTATTAAATACCAAGTCAAACAGTCTATCCAGTCAAACCAAATAGATGTCCTCATGTTGCAAGAAGTAACAAAGCTAGTGGTGTCCATTTAGATGCTACCCTTTCTACCATTTGGTAGGGGGATATTTTCCTCCATACCAACCATGATGATGGTGGAGGAGGTATTGTTTCGGTTCTCGCCCCTTGGCTAACAAATCAGATAGTATCTTCTGGTATTGATACCAATAATCATTATGTTTGGGTCGCTATTATCATTAATGATGTTCTTACTGGATTTTGTTCCATTTATGCTCCAAATGCTCCCTTTGAGAGAATCCTTTAGTGGTATTAGATTCATTTACACCTACCTAATGCTCAGTGGATCTTGGGGGGTGAATTTATCATGGTTGAACACCCATTTGATCATAGCTGGAATAATTCTTCATGCCTATCGCAATCTGAATTTGAAGCTTGGACCTTGGCATGAAATTCCCTTAGAGTTCATGACCCCCTTTTGGGTAAATCCAACATTCATATACCGCATTGGTACACTTGGAACAATTGTCGAGAAGGGATTTTGCGAAAAATGAGTAGGTTGGATCATTTTTATATCTCCCCTAATTGCACTATCTTACCTCGTGATTATTGCCTTGTATGCCTAGACCTCTCAACTACACTTTTTGATCACCTTCTAATTTGTACCACCCTTGAGCTCTCCAATGATAGCCCCCTCTCCAAATATTTTCCATTCAAATTGAATGTCTCTCATCTCAAAAATTAGGATTACATTGATGGCTTAATTTCCACTTGGAACTCTGAGCCAAAAACTTGACATGATAGATGGATCAGTTGGTGGGAGAGAACCATTGCAAGATGCACTTCCTTTCTTCGTGACTATGGGAGACAAGTTGTTGCTCGATGTTGTAGGCTTGAAAAATCCCTTAAAGGGAAACTTGAACATGGGGGTACTATCCTAGCTATAAACCCACAAAACATCTCTGTGCAACAATCAACCACTAATATTGAAAATTGGCTTCGAAAAATGGCTTCTTGTAAAGGAAAAGGTGGTCAAGTTCATGCCCGTATCTAGTGGATTAGGGAGGGGGATTGAGGGACCAAGTTTTTCTTTCAATATTTAGAACACAAACACAAAAAGGAACAAATTTCTTCCATCATATCTGCTAATGGATCCCCGCAAACCAGCCATGATTCCATTTCACAAACTTTCTATGAGCACTTCAAAAATCTTTTTATAGATGAATTCGTTAATGATGACCTCCTTCCCTTCCTTGAGGACTGTGTTGTAGGCTATATCCCCCCAAAATTGATCTAGAATACAATAAATTTCTTGACCACTTGTTGTCCATAGAAGAGATTGATGATGCCCTTCAGTGTATGGCAGCAGAAAAAAGTCTCGACATTGATGGGTTGCGAGTAGAGTTTTATAGGGCTCTTTGGCCTCATATTCATGAGGATTTTTATAATGTTTACCTTGAAGGAATTGAAACGGGATCATTATGACCTATTATTAATCAGGGCTTGATCAAACTCATTCCCAAAGGAAAAGATGAGGACACCATTAATGGTTGGCGACCTATTACCCTCCTCAACACTTATAAAATCATTGCTAAAGCGCTTGCACGTAGAATTAAACAAATCACTTGGGACATTGTTCGACCTAAACAAACTAGTTTCCTAGGAGGGAGATTCATTATGGACAATTTGGTTCTTGCTTGGGAAACTGCTGAATGGGCACAACAAACTACCCAAGATGCTCTAATTATCAAACTTGTCTTCGATAAATCCTATGATCGCATTCGTTGGCCATTCATCCTTAATATGCTAAAATGGCTTGGATTTGGCCCCAAGTTATGCAAGAAAATTAATATGTGATTTGTGGATGCTAATGCCAAATTTTCAGTGAATGGAACCCTCTCCCACCAATTTCCCTTGCAAAAATCCATTTGTCAAGGTTGTCCTCTTGCTTTGTACTTGTTTGTTCTTGTAGTTGATGCTCTTGGCTATCTCTTTGAACATGTTATGTCCATGAAGCTTATACATGGTATCTTCCTGCCAAGTAACATGAAAGCCCTCAATTCCCACTTTGTTGATGATAGCATGCTCTTTATACAAATTTCTTTTGAGGAAATGGCCCACACATTAGATATTTTGGACCTCTTTTGTACTATCTCTGGTTCCAAATTTCCAATGCATAAAACTGAATTCATTATGACCCGCCCTAACCCTCGACCTCCATAGATTCCAAGTGAGTGGCATGAAGTTAAGCATGGGTCTATTACTAGATACCTTGGGATTCCTTTTGGCATCAATGTCACTCTCAAAGACATGTGGAAGTGGTTTTTATGTAAAGTCAGGAAGAAGCTCATGAATTGGACCAATCGATTTCTCTCTATGGTTGGACGTATCCAAGTGGAAAACAAGATCTTCCTAGCTACCCATGTCTACATCTCTTCTTGTTGGCTTCCCTCTAAAATTTGTTATAACTAGTTGACACAAATGATAAGGAGTTTTCTTTGGGCTAAATGGGGCAATAAGAAAGGCCTTCCTATGACCTCATGGACACATTGCATCTAGCCAAAAGATAAAGGGGGTTTGGGAATCATTGACCCTTATACTCAAGGTATATGCCTTACTTCAAAATGGATTATTAGAGCTTTGAATGGAGATACTCCGTGGAAATGTTTTGTTTGACATCGCATCCAATCAACTACATCTAGGCGAATTGGAATTTGGTTAACTGGAAAGATAAACTTCTCCTTGCACCCTTTTTTTAAAACTCACAGATCTTCCCCCTTTAATTCCATTTGGTCGTCCTGGAAGATAACCTCTTGTAGGCTATCTTGGTTTGATCAATCCTTGAGTCATGGTCTAAGCTTTGCCACATCCTCTATTTAGTGGAACTGTTTAATCCAACAAGAAGGCAAACCTCTTGGTGCTGTCAAAGAGTTCAAAGGAAAACACCTTTTTAAGAAAGGAATTAAGACCTTCCAAGACCTATAGGATCCCACTAGCTTTACTTGGTTGTCTTGGCAACAACTCAAATCACATTTTACCTTGTCCTCTGCTGATAAGTATCCGCTCTTGAGAATAAAACAACTGTTGACCCCTGAACTCTCATGTTTGATGTTCACACCTTGCCATGATAATTTACTTAAGGACTAGAAATGGCCTAATATGTGGAGCATCCAAAGGTTTCCTCTTAAGATCATTTACAAACAACTCCTCTCGACTTGCTCCTTGGCTTCTCGTCTCATTTCTAAATGGAGGTATAACATTAGTAGAGCTTGATGGAACAAGTTAAGCTTTCAAATATGGAAATCAAAAGCTGATGTTTAGTCTCAACTAACAGCCTGGAAAGTTTCTCCATTCTAAGTTACCTGTGGGTGATCGTCTTTCATTCATCTGCCCTCTCCCAGTTTGTCCATTTTGTGCCAAAAAAGAATCTATTAAACATGTTTTTTGGCTCTGTTTTCATGCTCACCAACTGTGGTACTCCCTCTTTTCCATTCTTCTAGCTCTCTTTCCTCAAGCTTGGTCTTGGAGGGAAGGGCTTTCCTCCTGTCACAATATCATTACCTAGACATTGAGGCAAGTTATTATTAATTTCATTTGGAAGTTTCAATGCTTGGTTGCATTCTCTCACACTTTTCTTCCTGTGCAAATTGAAGCTCAAACAATTTTCTCTAAATTAGCCCTCCATGTCAACATTCTTCAGACTATCCCTCAGGTTAACACCGATCTTACTGAAACATTGCTTAGTATCCAGGATCAAATCAAGAGATTTGAAAATAGTTTATAGGATTTCGATGAGAGTTCTCAGTGATGGGGATTTTCAACTTGCTGCTGATGAAGATTTTCAACAACTGATGCTATTGGAAGCTAGGTTAAACAATCACAATGTTACCACAAAGTGTTGCTGCTCAATTTTTCTGTTAGTGTTGTTGTTGTGCAACCAACATTTTCTATTGTATATTATGTATTTTTTGTTGTTGTTGGGAAGCTATAGACATTTGTAGCTGCTTCTTTTGTTGTTGGGTAGCTATAGACATTTGTAGTTGTTGCTTTGATGGTGCTTCTATTGTGCAGTCAACATTTGTTGTGATGCCTACTATTTTCTTGTTGCTACTGTGCAACTTTGTGTATTTGTAACTTTTTTATTCTTATTCCAATAAAAAAAATATCTCCTTCTATTTGTTAAATCTACACAATTTACCATTTAAAAACCTTATTACCACACATGTTTTTCAAACTCTATCTTCTATTTGACCGATCAATATTCCCTATATTTTTATATAGTTTTATTTTTGTTTATTTATAAAATCATTCCAAAAAATTCCTTTATAAAGTACACAATTCATTCACTATAATTTGATTTTCAATAAAGGCAACCTCACCATCTTGAGGGGGGTGTTTACCCTTATAACTACTGGGATTTGACAAAGCAAATTCATTTACCAATACAAGGATATTTCCCTTTTCAAGAATGTTGTAGTCAATCCTATTTTAAATGTGTGACAAATGCTACTCTTGTAAGATTTTTTTGTTTTGTAGGTTTTCAATAGAGCAACCATTTCAAGAAGAATTAAAGAATGATTTGTTACTTTACACATATTTCCTTTAAGTATCTAATATAATTTAATTTACTTATTAAGTACTTGTTTTTAATTTGACATACACTTGCCTAGTAGTTCTCATGCACATTAAATAGGGGATAATGGTAAAAATAACTATTTCACATGTCTTGGTCCCCTTTATCACTAATCCCTGAAGATTCATTCCCAATTCCTAGATCTATCATTCATCACCTTGGATTAGATTTTTAGTGCAAAGTTGACTAAGATCTCTTTCATATTCATGTATTTGTACCTTGAATTTTTAAATTTCAAAATTTGAATTTAATTGCCAACCACTTCACTAGCCATTATGAGTTGACCTAACACATGTTTTATTGATTTGTGGGTTTGATTGTTATATTTAAAGGCACTTGTTTGAAATTTGGTTGGAATGTGAGAAGAATGTCTAGATCAAAGAGATTAAAGGAGAATTTGTTCTACATTTGTCTACTTGTGATGTCAACTTAGGTCCATTATATACGTGCTTGTTATGTTTGATCTTTCACTCAAAGTCATAAAGTTGGTCCACTTACTTGGGACTTACTGAGGAGAATTCAATCCTTGTAAATCGACTCATTCCCAAAAGACCTTCCTAAATATGGTCAATCCTTGTGCACATCCAAATATTAAAAATCAAGGTGAGCAAATTTCAACAGTCCACATTTTCTGAGTTTAGATTCGTGAGTTCTAGTTATATCTATATCAAGTAGGTTTAGGTCTACACTCACAAAGATCAGGTATGCACTCATGTAGGTCAGCTTGAGTGAAAAATTGTTAAGTTGCAAAATTTGAAACCCTTATCTAAATCAACCTTAAATTTTCAACTCCTTAATAATTTAATTCTTAATATCTATTACAATACATCTCCAACATCAAATTTCAAACTAAATATCATATTAATTTATTTAATTTCTATAAATTTCAAATCTACCCCCTATTAGTTAAATTAATTATTGCTCAATTAAATAAGTTCATTTAATTCACTTATAAATTTATGTGGAGGTGCTTTACCCCTTTACAACTCTATATTATTAAAATAATATTAAGAAATTGATATTTTACTTTATTCGATCAAAACGTTGTTGTTAAGAATATTACGAGGGCATCTTAAATTCTGAAAACTTATACTAAGGTAAAACCCCTCAAAGACATCGTTAAATATTAGCTTTGCACTTTTTATTTTTTTATTTTTTAATATTAAAAATCATTAATAGGACGAGTGGGGTAGTATGAACACGGGACTTTTTAGCCAAATTTATGCCAAGTTGTGGTTATTATATTATTGCATGATCATTCCAAAGTAAGCTTTTATTTCTTCTTTTATTTAAGTAAAACCTTGGCAAACTTAATATGGAAGCATTCAAAAAAATATTTTATAAATTTACTTTTTAAATATTGATAAACAATAACGTTTTGAATTAAATTGCTCTTTTACTTTTTTTTAATAGAAAGAGATTATTTATGAAATAAAATATTGTTAAAGAGGAAGGTGGCTGATATATTTATAAATAAAATAAAAAATATATTAAAAATAAATGTGCTATATGTCACTTTTACTAAAGTCTACATAATTTAAGCAATTACAAGAATGGAATTAGTAATCCATCTCTTTCAAAAACAATATATAAAGTATAGTTATTGGAGTTATAGTTTTGGTCAAATAAATGTGGTTTGTTTATTAAGAGATAGAAAAATAACCATGCCACTTTATGATTATTACACAAAAGTGGCTAGCTATATAATTTTTTTAAATGACAATCAAGAGTCATCTTCACTATCTAATTTGTTGAGAGTTGCATATCTATTTTGCAAAAAATTAACCCTTTAAAGGGTATTGAAACCACCCACTTGAATTACCTACCTTTATTGAAGGAGTGCTTTTTAAACACGTCTTTATTGACTCATCATCCCAAGTTGACCCACATCTATTGTGTTTGGAATTTGGAACCATGTCATTATCATCAAACAAGTTGGATTGATTGGCAGAATAGTGCTTAATATTTGTAATTTCTGGATTTTTGATTGTGTTTGAGTTTTTTTCATCAACGTTTCAGATCACACTCAGTGATCCATCATCAGGATGATAGTGCTTTCTAACACACCTCCCATTTCTCCAAATCTGTGGGCACTAGTTGGTGCCTATCCCTCCTACGAGACTACCACCTTAGAGCTTTCCCAAGCCACCACCACTCTTGAAGCCCAATTCTTTGCTCTTTCCTTGTACACCTAAGAGTTGCCAAACTCTATCAATAGAAGGAAATTGCCAACACTCACTTAGCTAGAAGAACTCAAATCAAAGCCCATCTTCATTGGCTTAAAATTGGTGATAAAATTTCCAAGGAATTCTCCCACTCCTCGTGTGCTATTATCAAGAGAATTAAGGAAGATTGATACCTATTGACAGAGCTTCTTGTTATCATTCACACTTTTGTGCGCCATTATGAGCAATTTTTCAAAGCTCAAGAGGATACTCTTGAATGAGCCACTATCTTACAACATTCACCCCAAGTATTTGAGGCAGACAAAGACTCCAAAAATCCACAATTTAAATCTCCCTAAAGTACCTCAAAGTACTCCCTTTGATCCTCACCATCCACTTTATCCCAAGTACATTCCTCACCCTTAATATTCCATAAATGTTGGAAGCCTCCATCCTCATCAACCAAATAATTCCACTTATCCCCTCCTCACCTCCCTAAGGGTCTCAACCAATTTGTGCCCTTGATATCTCCTTTTAATATTAGTCCTCCATTCCTTGAGCCCAAACTCTATAAATTAAGAGCTCCCAAGCCATTATCCTTCAATATTTGAATGTGAGGTTATGCTATCATTTTAAGCACTTAAGACATATAAAATCGTCAACCAATTACCTCTTTGAGCACAACCACTACATGCTAGTGCAAAAAGGAGGCTTAGTAAAGGTATAATTTCATTCTTTTGATTTCTATTTAGTCTCCTTGGGCTTAATCTTGAGTGTTGCTTGTGATTGTGAATTGAGTGGTTTAAACTATTTTAGGTTGCCCCTAATATGAAAATTTATTCTAGAGGTGGTCACAATGATCGAGGAAGAGGTAGATCCTAATGGACGAATAGAGGAAGAGAAAGTACAAATAGTAGAGGACATTATTAATATGAAAACCAAAATGATAGACACTACTTGAATTGCAAATGGTGATGAACATAAAGGTAGTGATGATACCAATGAATGTAGAATAGCATGGGATAAGATAAAAAATCTTTCAAATAAAGAGACACAACCCATTATTATGATAAATGATTAAGAGTGGCCCAATTTACACATGACAATTATCATTATGAATTTGTTTTTTCTATATCAAATTCTACCTACTATACTACAATGAATGCATAATGAATTGATACTTAGGTATTAGATATTGAAGTTACACAACATATGGCATTTTTCGTGCGATTAATTTGAATATTTTTGTGAAGGTATTTGATGTGAGAGAATCTAAACTCATGAGAATTCATGCACAAAAACAAAAAAATTACTTGTAAAGTTTCATTTTAGTTTTTGATCAATTTTATAGTTTGTAGACTTTGTCTTGGTTTTTCATGGTGTTGGGCTCATTTTATGTAGAGCTTCAAGAAGTTATTTATGTGCTTTGTGTTTAATAACCTCTTCAATCCTATTGAGTATTCAAATAAATGTTGTTTCAATCAAATTCCAAACTAAGTTTATGTTCATCTTTCATATGTTTGGCTTGCTACTAAAATGGTGGGAAAAGAGAGGGTTAAACCCTAATCCCTTTGGATATGAGAGGGATTTATGATTTAGTGGTCTCTCTTCCCAAATTTCATTAATAATCACCCAAAAATTGTGAATCCAAGAGGCTTTCAACTTCAATGGCGAGTCCCTTAGATTTGAGTTGGTGGGGATTCTTTAAGGACAGGGGCTGAGAATGATTAAGAATAATTTCAAACAATGCAAATAAATGAACTATATGTTGAAAGTTTGTGTTGTCATTGATGTCAATAGATCTTTATTGTTGTATTGATGTCAACCTATGGAGATGCTTTAATTGGTTGCATTATGTTGTCATTAGTAGTATCACTGATTTCAACCTCTAGTGTTGCTTTGATGAGCATATGTTTCTGGATGTTCAACCTCTTGTGTGGTTGAGATGTTGAGAAGGTGTTGAAAATATTGATATGGTGTTTGTGGTGCTTGTTTTCCAAGTGCTTTTGAGAAAATTTGAATAAAAGAGGAAATAGTGTGGTAGAGTGTTCAGTGTGGCAGAGTAGTGTTCAGTGTTTTGCTTTGCATTTCTTCATGGTTGAAGATCTGCTTGTGTGGTTTGGATATGTTGATCAAAGGTGTTTAGAGGTGTTATATCCAGAGTTTAGGTTCTGAATCATTCGATAGAAGAGGTTGTGTTCAACAGTGTGTGAATTGTGATACAGTGTTGTCTAGGAGAAATGGTTTTGCTCCACATTTCTCGTGTTGTGGTTTTTGGTTTTGTGGATCTAGAAGTGTGCTTATATTGTTCATATCTATCTTTAGTTTGATTTGTTTGTGTTTTGATGCTTCGCAAGGTTGGATTCATATGAATGTGTGGAAGGTGACTGGGTGTACAAAATCAGTATGTTCTTTAGGTTATGATGTTGCGAAGGATTTGTTGGATTTTAGGGTGTTGATGGAATATTTTGGATTGTGCTTAAGTGTTGTGTGTGGTTTTCAAGTCATCTTTGGATTTGGTGAAGCATGCACTTACATTTTTAATGGTGTTAACACAGGTTCAACTGACCTTGGGCGTTTACACTAATAGCAAATATGCTTCAGTGTTTGTGGAAGCATGGTGTGGCATGCATATGTGGATTTAGGTTAGTGTTAAGGTGTGATGTTGTCCACCTTAATTCCTCTCCATTGCATGAATGTTTTGGTGCTGACCTAATTTGAATTTGTAGGTTTGAGGTGCATATCCAACCTTGCATATTGTTTTCTAGGTTGAAGATGGTATATGCATGATGAATTGATGGAGGAAGAAAGTGAAAGAAGTGTGGTGCAAAGTGTTGAGATGTAAAATGTGAAAGTGTGAAATGCAGTGTGAGCTTTAATGCCTAAGACTACTGGAAGCAGTGAGTAGAAGGTGTCTACATTCTCCAGAGAGAGTGTGAATGTTCTAGTGAAGCGTGGATCTTTTTTGTTGATCTAAGATGGATTTCTCATCATAAAAATATTCTATATTCTTGTTTCTAATATGGTAGTGAGCCATTAGCAATGAGCCATTCTTTCTTTTGGGCAGTGATCCCTCCAACAGTGAGCCTAAATTGTATTTAGTGTTGCAATTACTTTATATTGTTAGCTAATCCTCACCGTGGTTTTTCCCTTCTTGGGTTTTCCATGTAAATTTGGTGTTCTCATGTGTATGGTTGTGTTTGCATTACTGTTTCTCATGTTATATTCTATTAATGCATGATAAGGGTTTAATGATTGTTAAGGGATTAAGGAATATTGCAGATCTGAATGCTAATGAGAGTTTTGATGTTAAATGTACAATTGATTCACCCCCCATCTCAGTTGTATTATGTATTCAACACTATATGACCTAAGATGCAAATTACAAATTCTTGAATGTATAGAAACTGAAATAACAATTTGTAGGAAGATTTGAGAAGGATTTGATAACATGTACCTATCACCAAAAGATGTTTCTGAGTAGTGCAAAGGGATAGAATCACCCCTTGGCGAATGGGCCCCAAGAAGGGCTTCTAAATAAACTTTTTCGTAGTCCTTTAGTGCCAAATCTGAGATGTTTTTTGCTTGCAAACTTGTCAAAATGATGGAAATAAATTCAGCAACTTAGTTTTTGTGGCTTGAAAAATTTGATGACAACAAATGAAACAATGCAAAATTTCTCTTCAAGATATTTTCAATCCTTCTTCAACCTATAACTTGCACATACACAAAGAGGGAAAAATTGTTTTGTTTGTTTGTATGGGGGTTTTCCTTGGTCAAACCCTAGTTTGGCAATTAAACCTTGATAAAAATATAATGATAAAGGGAAGGAATGATGAATGGACACTTGCTACAACTCACCACCCTTCAATGGATTCCTTGAAGGACTAAAGTCATATACATCTCTTCAAAGGATTTGGATCTTGCTCGCTTGATTTTCTTTAATTCTTGAATGCTTGGATGCTTGAGGATCTATAATACATGTTAGCCTTCACAAGACAAAATGAACACACATAAACTTGAACATGATGTTAGGATCTTGATTTATGCTATAAATGATTGATAATGTTGCTCTTGAATGTTCTTGACACTAATATTTTCTCTTGAATTTTTCTTTTTTATTGATAGATCATGTGTGTTAGATTTCAAATGATAAAAGACTATGTATTTATAAGTGTTTATCTAATTTCTCAAAAATTAGATTCTAAAAGCTGACACTTACAACTTAAATTTGAATAATTAAAGGGCCACCAAAAATATAGTTTAAAATGAGTCCTAGCAAATGAAGGGGACCCATTTTCCCATGGGAAAATGAGTCCTGGCCTAAATTTATAAGACACTCATAATCCATGGCAATTAAAATGTTAAATGCATTTATTTAATGTTGATTCCCCTTTCAGAAAATGGTAAGAATAAGGCTTTGGAATGCTTAATTTGAAAAATTAGAATCTTAATTAAGTCTAATAAATTAAGGGGCCCAAACATAGTGTGAAATTGTAAAGGTATACAATTTCCTACACTACAACTACAAACTAGCCATGTTGCAAGTATAAGTAGTTGGTGTTGTCATTGATGTCAATAGGCTTATGTTTCTACTGTCATTGATGTCAATAGGCTTATGTTTCTACTGTCATTGATGTCAATTGGTAATGGTTGAGAATTTGTGATAATGCTTTAATTATTTTCATTGATTAGTTTGATGTCATTAGTAAGTGTTACTAGTGTCAACCTCTATTGTTGCTTTGATAAGCTTTTGTTTGTAGTTAGTTTGGTGATGATGAGGAAGTGGTGAAGCTGACGAGAATGTGTTTTTGGTGCTTGGTTTCTAAGTGCTTTTAAGAAAATTTGAATAAAAGAGGAAAAAATGTGATGTAGAGGTGTTCTGGCATATAGAGTGGTGTTCTACTTTTTCTCCACATATCTTTTGTGTTGAAGATCTGCTTGTATAGTTTGGATATGTTGATTAGAGGTTTTTATAGATGTTATATCCAAAATTTCTTGGTTTGGATTGTTGTGTAGAAGAAGTTGTGTTCACCACTGTGTTAATTGTGTTGTCTGGGAAAAATGGTTTTGCTCCTCATTTCTTCATAGTTTGGTTTATGATCTTGCAATTTTGGAAGTGTACTGATAAGGTTCATAGCTAACTTTAGTTGAAGTTGCTTGTGGTTTGGTGCTTTGTAAGATCATTTCTTGAGTTATAGTGTGTGGAAGTTTATCTGGATGAACAAGATGAGTTTTTTTTTCAAATGGAAGTTGTTGTGAAGGAATTTGTTGGATTTTAGGGCGTTTATGGAATATTCCAAATTGTGTTTAATTATTGTGCATGGTCTGCAAGTCATCTTTGGATTCAAGGAAGCATGTACTTAAATGTTAATGGTGTTTACATAGGTTTGACCGACCTTGAATTTTTACACTAATTGTAGATGTGCTTCAGTGATTATGGAAGTGTGGCATGGCGTGTGTGAGTATATTTGGGTATGAGTAAAGGTTTGATGTGGTCTACCTTCATTCCTTTCTATCACAAGAATGTTTTGGTGCTTACCTAATTTGAATTTTCATGGTTGAGATACATAACCAACATTGGAGAATGTTTTCAAGGTTGAAGAAGGTATAAATAAGTGTTGTGTTGATGGAGGATTGGTGTGTAGAGAGTATGATGTGAATTTAAAAGTTATGAAGTACAAATTTGTGAAGTGCAATGCGAGCTTTAATGAGTTATACTACTAGAAGCAGTGAGTAGAAGATGTCTACAATTTTTAGAAAGGTTGTGAATGTGTTGGTGATGTTGTGGTGGAATTTTCTATTGCATTGAGATGGATATCACATTGTAACATTCTTCTTTTCTATAATATGGTAGTGAGACCTTATTTATTTTGGGTAGTGAGCCTTTTGTATTCAGTGTTCTATTGTGCATGTGTTGATGTGTTCCAGTTTTTGTTATTTGCTTTCATGCTAAATCATCCTAATAGATTAAGGGTTAATTAAGTTGATGTGGATTTGAATATTAATGATGGTTTTGATGTTTTAATATAAAATTGATTCACCCCCCTCTCAATTGTCTTTTGCAATCAATAATTGGTATCATAGCAAGGTTCCTTGGAAGAAAGCTTAACCGCTTGAGGTATATCTGGGATGGTGCACAAGAGAGATCCTCCTTTGTTTCATGGATTAGATTAGGCATTCTAGAAGACAAGGATGGAAGGTTTTTTGGTATCCCTTGGATATGGAGTTTGGAAGTCTATTGTGATAGGATACACTATGCCTACAAATGGTCTAAGCACTGATCATGAGATCAAGGCCTATGAAAAAAATGGTAAATCAAGGTACGCTCTTTTAAGTGGTCTTTCTAATACTAAACTTGTGAAAGTTATGAACCTGAAAACTACTAAAGAAATATGGACAAAGTTGGAAAGCATTTATGAAGGAGATGATAAGTTCAAGCAAGCTAAGATGCATAATCTAAAGATGATGTTTAAAATATGGGGATGTCAGAAGATGAAAACATTACAAGCTACATGCAGAAAGTGGACGAAGTCATCAATTCCATCAAAGGGATTTGTGGAAATCTTGAAGATGATAAGTTGGTAAAGAAGGTATTGAGAACTCTACCTAAATCCTATAGTCATAAGGTTTATGCTATTGAGTAATTTTAGAATCTAAATAATTACTCTAGAGATCAACTACTTGACACTTTAACTACTTTTGAATTAAGAGAATTTGATTCAAGTAATGCAAAAGTTGAGATTGCTTTTAAGATTGGAAAATTAGAGAAGATCGAGGAAGGATTTTGATGATGTAGAAGCAAACTTTGTGAGGAGAATGAAAAAGGGTATTGGTAAATACAAAGGTAAGTTACCTTTCAAATGTTTCAATTGTGGAAAGATAGGTCATTATGCTTCAAGATGTCTAAACAGAGCTTTGAATGACAAGAATAAGGAAAAAAAAGGTAAAATAATTAAGAAACGTTATTATGTTAGAGAAGATGTTAGTATATCTGATGATGAATCTGACTTTGCAGATGATGAGGATAGTGAATGCTTGTTCATGGCTATAAAGGATGGAACTAACTCTACTAACTTTGAGAGATGTATGAAGGAAAGTGCTCCCGAAGCAGGTGATGACAATGAAGGAACTATAGTGATTGCTTTTATGCTAGAGGAGAAGAACTACTGGATCATTGATAGTGGATGCTCAAATCATATAACCGGTGACAAAAAGTAAGTTTGTTAGACTTGAGAAATATGAAGGAAATCTAGTTAAGTTTGGTGATGATACATCTAAGATATGTGGAAAAGGTTCAATCAATTTTTATGTCAAGCATAATACAGATTCAATGTTTTGTATGTTAAGGGTTTAAGGCATAACCTTTTGAGAGTTGGAAAAATGTGTAGAAAAGGATATAATTTTATGTTTTAGGATGATGGATGCGAGATCAGAAAAGGCTCCAGAACTATGGTTGCTGCTAGAAGGACAAATGGAAATGTTTATTAGCTTAAAGGTGCTAATGGCCATTTATTTATGACTCAGATTAATGACAGTTGGCTATGGCATATAATTTGTCACATCAATTTTGATAGCCTAGTGAGAATCAATTTAGTTCAAGTTGTGAGAGATCTACCAAAGATTACAAAGCCATCAATGCTATCTACAAGGAATGTTAAATTGGGAAGCAAGCAAGAAGAAGTTTCAAAGTCAAAGAAAAATCTACTACTAGACTATTGGAGCTGGTGCATACAGACCTTTGTGATCCTACCATAGTAAGAAGTCTTCAAGATGACAAATATTTTATGATATTGATTGATGATTATTCTAGAATGACATGGGTTACTTTTCTCAAAGAAAAGATCCGAAGCTCTAGATAAGTTTAGAGCATTTAAAGTTATGGTTGAGAATGAAATGAATATGAAAATCTAGTGTTTGAGGTCTGACAGGGATGGAGAGTTCGCCTCCAATGATTTTAATAGTTTTTGTGAGAATCATGGGATAAAGAGGCATTTCTCTTCCCCTAGGACTCCTCAGTAGAATGGAATAGTTGAGAGAAAGAATAGGACTATTTAGGACGTTGCAAGAATAATGATGAAAGAGGAAAATCTATCAGAATTCTATTGGAGAGAAGCAATTCGTATTGTTGTCTACATTCTTAACAGAGTTCAAGCAAGAGAAAACAATGTAAAGATTCCCTACGAGTTATGGTATGGAAGGATTCCTATTGTCAAATACTTCAAAGTGTTTGGAAGAAAGTGTTGTATCAAAAGAGATGAAGAAAACTTAGGAAAGTTTGATACAAGTCCTAATGAAGGTATCTTCCTTGAATATTCTATATGAAGCAAAGCTTACCGGTGCTATAACAAGAGATTGAAGAAGATTGTTGAGAGTTCAAGTGTCAAAGTGGAAGACTTACATAATAATTTTATGGTGATAGACGGGCATGAATCAGATGAGTCCTCTTGCAGAGAAAATGACAGAGATGAAGGTAAGGAAAAAGAAGTTTAGATTGAAGAGGAAGAAGCTCCGAAAAGTATCCCTAAGACTCCTAAGTATGTGCAAAAGAATCATTCTAAAGATCACATCACTGGTGATAAAAGAAAAGGTGTTTTGACAAGGAGAAAAGCTACTATGATTGAAGAACGGGTAAACCTATGTCAAATCTCTAAATTTGAATCTAAAATAGTGATTGAAGCATGCAAGGATGAATATTGGATCAAGGCTATGGAAGAAGAACTACTACAGATTGAGAAGAATCAAACTTGGGAACTTGTCCCAAGACCAACAAATAAGAATGTAATTGGAACTAAGTGGGTATTCCAGAACAAATTAACTAAATGAGAATGGAGAAGTCGTAAGAAAACAAGGCATGGCTTGTGTGTAAGGGTTACCCACAAGTAGAAGGAATAGATTTTGAGGAGACATTTGCTTCGGTGGGAATAATGGAAGCTATTAGGATATTTTTGGATTTTGTAGCACATAAGGATTTCAAAGTTGATGAAATAGATGTGAAATTTGCTTTCTTGAATGGTGAATTGGAAGAAGAGGTATACATTAAACAACTAGAAGGATTTCAATTATTAGATAAACCAGATACGGTCTGTAGATTGAAGAAAGCACTATATGGATTGAAGCAAGCTCCCAGAGCTTGGTATGCAAGGTTTGATAGGTGCTTGATACAACAAGGATTCAATAAAGATACCATAGATAGTAATCTTTATTTCAAAGTTGAAAAAGATCAAATCTTGGTTCTTGTTGTTTATGTTGATAAAATAATCTTTCGAGGAAATGAAGCTATGTGTAAGAAATTTACATAAGAGATGCAAAAAGAGTTTGAGATGTCTATGTTTTAGGAGATTAATTTATTCCTTGGACTAGAAATCAATCAGACTAAGAAACGAATATTCATTTCACAATCAAAATATGTCAAGGAAATGTTAAAGAAGTTTGGAATTAAAAATTATAAATCGGTATGTACTCCTATGGTTATTGGTTGCAAGCTAAGTAGGAATGATGAATCTCCTAAGGCTGATCAGAGCAAGTATAGATCAATGATTGGAGGACTGTTATATCTAACTGTTAATAGATTGCATATCATGCATGCAGTTTGTCTTGTGGTTATATTTCAAGAAGATCGTAGATAATCACATGTTGCAGTAGTAAAGAGGATGTTCAGATACTTGTAGGGCACTCTAGAACATTATTTATGGTATCCAAAGGATATTGATTTTTCTCTGGGTGCTTATACAAATGTAGATTGGGTACATTGTGTGGATGGTAGGAAAAGTACAATTGGTGGTGCATTCTTTCTTTTGTGACAATACAAGTTGTGATTGTAATCATAGTATAGGCTAAATACACCATATCCTAATGAATTTATGCATTATTTAACCCCCTAAGCTACAATCCCAATGAGATATTCAAAAGCTTCAAAAACTAAGAAACCATTAAACTAAGCATGAAATAAGCACAGAAGCTTAAAAAAAACGTAATCTAGAACCCCAAACCTTATCTCATTGGGGGAGTGGTGTTGTATTGATATGGAATAATGGCCCTTTTCCCAATCCCTTGGATAAAATGATTGATTAACTAAACTCCATTGTTGAAAAACTAAGCTAAAATTGACAAAACGATGCTCTGGGTGGATGAAAAGGATGAAAAAGCTTGATAATGGTGCAAGTATGAATAGAGATAGTATTCAAACGGGCAACATAAATTTTCTTTGATGGAATTGGATCCATTTCTCTCCAAATGGTGAAGTATTTATAGGAGAGCAAATGAAGAATCAATACAATTTGATCAATCAATGGTCAATATGGAATCAAGGGTGAAGGCATGGATCAAGGATTCTCATCAAAAGATGAGAATCAAAGATCACATGGATCAAAGAAACCATCAAGGGATCACAATGATTTAAATAGACACACTTTGTAACAACTTTGAAAGTTTCTTAAGAAAGAATATTCCATATTTTGAAGCCAAATAGGAGAATATTCCTTTGGAATATTCCCTATGCAAGTGGATGGGTGAGGAAAATTAGTAATTAGTAATTAAAAATAAGTTTTAATTGTGCAAGTTGAAGAAAATGAGGATGTCCATTAAATAATTTATTTATTTAATGAAAAAGGGATGCAAATAAAATTTAATTCAATAATATAAGATTATTTAACTAAATGAGAGAACTTAGGGGGTTTAAATTAAATAATTTGATTTATCCAATTAAACAAGATGAGAGGTGAAGGTGAAAGGGGGTGAATTAATCTAATTAAATTAATTAGATTAATAGAGGAAAATGATACATTTAATTAAATAACTAGGCTTATTTAATTAAATAGGCGAAAAAGGATGAAATTTAGGATGAAATGATGTTAGTGATTAGACTCAAGTGTGTAATACCATTCAAGACAACTTTAAGTGTCTATATTTTCCCCCTCTTTGAGGCGAGGTACTTGTTACATTAGTTCAAAGATTGACACTTTTTAGATTAATGTTGCTACTCATATCAAAAATTTAAAAATCATGACTTTTTGGATGCCCCATTGTTGCCCCAGTGGAAGGAATTAAGTTGGTACCCTGCCCCCTCGAGAGATCGGGTAGAAATTTGAAATTTTGGGTTGATGTCATGACAAAGATACAAGATTAGTTTAGCTCAAAGAGGATTAGAAAGCTCAAATGTTTGATGTAGATAGATTTTTTGATGTACAAACAATCATCATCCATGGGTAGCCTCATGTATATTTTGATATATCACACATATTTAACAATTGGATAGAACTATTAGTAAAGATAGAAGAATAAGAAGAATGGATTAACCATTGATTTTGAGAGTGAGTCAAAAGTTCAACAAGCTTATGATTCTTCAAGACTTTATTAGATATGATGATGAGAGTGATGATTTGCTCATTTTTGGGATTGGGACTCTCCATCATTCCTTATTTTTGATCTAATAGATAGACACGATGCATCAAGGTATTAATAACCAAAGCATACACAATAGTCAACAATCTACTCCAAACGTCCTCCCTACACACAACAAAGGAAGTATGTGCCAAAGTTATTTTACAAGAACATCCCACAAGCACAAAAAATGAAAGATGATGATTAATGCCCCATTCCTTTCTCTCTAAATCATTTTGATAGACATCATCGAGAGGTCCTTGGAATGGGTCAACAAGATAAATCATAAGACAAGATCAAAACAAACAATCAATGTTATGTATATCTCTTGCCTAAGGGTGTGTTTTGTTTAGGATAAATATCCAAAGTGATTGCCAAAGATAATGCCCATTGTAGGAAGGATGCATCCTAGGAAATGTTAGTGGATGGTGGCAGGTTGATAGGTTGTTTTGAAAGGCTGTTGATATAAGGTACGATTGACATGTTTGATAATGATCAAGAGTTTTGGTTTTTTGCATTTGAAGGTTCATTTGCTGATTGTTGTACCTGTTTCTATTTGTGTTACCAAAGGGTGAGTGTGATGATCGATTTATTATGGATGGAAGTTTATTGCAGGTGAAAGCGAAATGGAATGGATGGTTTTGGATTTTTTTGGAATATTTCAATGTATTTGGTATTCTACAATGTTTTGAGGCTATTTTTGGTCTTTTTGAAAATTTAAATGAATGTTTTGGTTTCGATTATTTGAGGTTGTTTATGGTTTTTTTTTCAAGGTTTTCCAATGTTATTGGTTTTCAATTTTTCAAATGTTTTGGTGTTTTCTGAGTTTTCAAATGTTTTTGTGTTTTCTAGGTTTTCGATTTTTTTTGGTATTTTCCAAGTTTTCAAATGTTTTTGGTATTTTATGAGTTTTCAAATGTTTTTGGTATTTTCTAAGAGATTGTGAGGTAAATGATACCTAGATCATGATGTCGATGTCATGTTGTAAGATATAAGACATGGATCAAGAGGTATTCGAAAATAGGAGTGCACAAACCTACCCCCAATGTCTAGCAATGTTTAATAGTGCAATGGACAAGCCAAGATAGGTAATGTATATGCAAAAAGTTTAACAAGGTTTTATCATGCTAGATATGGGCTATGTGACGTCATGAGATAAAATGGTAAAGATCCTGTCAAAAGTTTACCATGAGTAGAGTTGAAGTATACATCGAATCTTTGTCAAGATCAAGATAAACGACAATATCTAGATAAATTTGGGTTGGATGGATGGAGGGAACAATGGATTTATCATGACAAGGAGGAGATGCTTCTATCTAAGAAGGATCATATAGACGCTCAATTCTACTCATGACACATATTTTCCAAGTTTTCATCATAGTACTTTCCCAAAGTGCCACCAAAGTGGTTTTCACTTGGAGGACGATTTTTATTTTTACTCTTTTCTTGATTTTTTGATTGATTTTTTTTGTTGAAAATTTGACCCTCATGTTGAACCACCTGGTGGTATTGATGTAGAGGCCACTATCATAACATGCCAATGATATCCTACTTGAAGAAGTTGCTTTGCTAAGACACGAGCACTTGAATGCAACTTTGAAGAACTTTGATTTTTCTTGTGGATACTAGAATTAACCTTGTCTATGTGCACCCATCGCGATAGAGTGCTTCAAAATCCTTATGATGAAGAGGAGCTACCAAGACATGGTCAATGTGAGAATTTTATATCATGAATGGAGTGTACGGTTTCATGTATGAAGGAATATGAGATGGATTGGTCGATGGTTTGGAACCTTTGACTCTCCAAACTTGGGAAGATGAGCAATGATGGGTGGGAATGGAAGTTTTCATGGATTTAGGACCAACCACTAGATATACTTTGTTCCTTGCTTGGGAAGTCTGCTTTTGTATTTGAGGACTCTTTTGATGGATAGATTTCCCTTTTGGACTTTTCCCCATAGTTTCTTTGACTGATGGAGTATGATTGGGATAATTTTATTTTATATTCTTTGGTATCCATTTGTATTTATTTTATCCTTTTTTCTTTATGGATTCATTTTCTTTGATGATCTCCTCCTTGCTTTGATAGGAATCTTTCTTTTTACGTTGGTCCCAATTTGTGTATGGGATGATGGGTGGATGACAATTCATGATACGACTAGTTGTAGTGTTGACAACATTTTCACCATAAGGATCCTTCGTGCCCCATATGTTGATGTTTGCATTATACCTAATCCTTTGCCTTGGTAATGTATCCTCTGATCCATACCCACTGAATATGACTTGTCATGAACACATGATATTGCTATGGGTTCTTGTTGTTCAAGAATATGAACTGTTTGCTATGATTGTATGACATTGGTATATGTTGATACTACTTCAAAAGATGTTGGTGTTGTTGATTCAAAAGATGTTGATGATGCACAATCATTGTAAGAATCAAGAATCTTAATTGCTACTTGCTCTTGTGTGGGAATATCAAGATTGGGAGATTCTTGTTTTGTATGAAGAATGTCTATATGTCCATTAGAAAGAAACATCTCAGGGTGATATCAAGGACATCTTTGGACTTTAAAATGGTTTGGAAGATGTCCCTCAACTCTTGGTGAAACTTTGGGGATAGGGGTTCTTGATCCCGAATCGATTCAAAGTAACTTCATTATCCTCAAGAGCCTCTTCTTGACATGATCCTTGGGTGGATGAGATATCATTTGTAAAAGAATCTTCGTAATAGTTTGTGGGTATGGGTGAAATAAGGGATATTTCTTGCTTGTTTGGAACTTCTTCAACATGCCTAATCATGAAGTCATATGCGAGAGAGATATCGTAATCTAATACATACTTGATGCCATTACAATATGAAATATTACTAGACACTATTGATGGGTTTAGACTTTGTTTTAAAATAGTATCTTGATAAATGTCCAATTCCTCATGTTGTGATGACTGAATAACACAAATATGTCCCACCGTGGTATCATGGGTATGATTTACGCTGTTTGAAGTTGATGCCTTTCCTAAATCTTTTGTTTTTCCATGATTAGGCATAGGGTTTGTGTAAATTTTCATATTTTCAGTCCTAGATTTTTTATCAACATCAATCTCTCGTTGTTCAATATGATCTTGCATTAGGTGTTTGAGTCTAACACAATATTTTGTGTTATGATCTTTGTATTGGTGAAATTCACAAAAATGATCATCTCTATAGCTAGGAGGTTTGACTTGTGGCACTTGATAGTTTGAGAAATTTGGGAGTGTGATAAGGTTAGAATATATCAACTTCTTCAACACATCCTCCATAGGTTCCCCTAAGGGAGTGAATTGTCACTTAGGAGCACTGTTTGTTCTTTGTGGCCCACGTTGAATGTTTGCAGCATTGATTGTTGGTTGATTGTTTGGTAGTGGCATGGATGGTTGTTGTGTGTTCATGGTTTGGGTGTTGGCTTTCCTAGGAGCAGTTAAGACCACCTTTGCATCAACAATACCATCACTAGTAATATTATTATTCTTGGCCCAAAAGCAGGGGTTGTCATTAGAACTAGTGGATGAGCGGTTGTCTTTATATACATGTGTGCTCCCTTGTGTGATTAGGGCTCTCTCAACGTTGAGGGACCTAGGGATAAGATCGTAATAATACATGACACATTGCATCTTTAACTGAAAGGATAAATCTATGTCGACATTAGCAATGATGATTCCAACTTATTTCTCTTCAGGGATAGGCCATTTTCTCTTGCTAGATTTTTGCCTCCACTATTGTAGGAAGTTTTCGAAGGATTCCCCCTTGTTTTGCTTGAGGGTATTGTTACCTATTTTTAGTTACAACTCAAAATAGGTAGAGCTAGATTGCATTTTTCATTGAAAGGTACAAAATTTATGCTAAAGTATTCATTCTATTCCAAAATATGATTACTTGTGAATTTCCAGTGTGATTATGCAAACGTTTGTAATAGAAAGACATCATTAAATTGCATAGTAATGCTGCTTTATTCATATTGTAAAAACCACAGTCCCACACAAGCTGTGGGAGTAACTTAATTTGTTTTTTCATAATCAAATAATGAATACAAAATAAGGTTGTAAACTACACAACTGAAGATAATGTAAAAATGAAAGAGGGGAACGATTCATCATTACCTGTAATGATGAATCGTTTTTACTCAAAGTATTCAAGTTGTTGTGTCTCCAGTGCCTCGAGGTTGATGAAACTCCAAGCTCCATGGTTTCTTGCAAGGTTGTTAAAAGATGGTGTTAGAGCAATGATAAATAATATCCTACTTCATGCCTACATTACCAACAAAAATGTAATACACATCCAATCAAACATTCATAGATGATTAAGTCATAAGAAAGGCAGATGTTTAGGGAGCACGAAGTTCAATGGAAGCTTTCAAATTTAATTATTTTTCTAATCTATTTGTTTAGTGTGTAGGAACATGTATAATCAAATCATTTCAATTGACAAATATTGTTGAGTGGTGAGAAATGTGGCTCCCACAAGGGTTGAGCCCAGCTCATAACAATAATATAAGCAACATTTCAATGTGTCATCAATACATAAGAGTCATTAAGAAAGGATTGTTGTAATAAGAGAAATCCATAAAAGCAGCCTTTAATTCATTGTGATGAAAACAGATTGAGCAAAACATCCTC
>VDFB02034109.1:200095-228454 GCA_007258455.2 Sequoia sempervirens | reverse complement strand
AATTAAACTCCAACCATCATCCTATTTGAATTTTGACCCTAATCACAACCATAATTCAACCCTAACCTTAATTGAACCCTAACCCTAAACATGAGTTCAATTAAGTTTAAGGTTCAAATAGGGTTAGACTTTAATTAAAATTAGGTATAGGATTCTATTAGGATTAGGGTTGGGGTTGGGGTAAGGATTAAGGTTCTATGATAGAGCTTGGGGTTAGTGTTAGGGTTCAATTAGGGCAAGGGTTAGGGTTATGGTTCAATTAGGGTTTCATTAATGTTAGTTTTATAATCATAGTTATGTTTAGGGTTGGATATAAAATTAGAGTTAGGTTTGAAGTTAATTAGTGTTAGTTTTAGGGTTGGGGTTATGGTTAGACTTATAATTAATGTTAGTATTGGGATTAGATTCTATCACTTTAATAAAAATAATCTTCTATAAATTCATTCAATTTTTTTTTTAAAGTATATAATTTAAAATATTTTCAAATTTACCTATGTTGATATATGAGATATAGCAAATCTAAACTCTATACAATTTATAGTTAACTTGACATTGTGTATAAAAGGTTTAAGTTATGAATGTTATAATATAACAAGAGCGGCCGAAGTTCCTGCCATAAAGTTTTAGAATAGTTTTGTTTGTATTTGTTGTGTATTGCAAAAGGCCTAGATCAAACATCAGAAATCTCAATTGAACCCATATGCTCGTTTTGTTGATTGTAGAGTAGTGGACAAAAGTATTGCAATATTCATTAGACTAAGACCATAAGGTAGAGGATTAATTGATCAAGTTATTCTTGAATCATCTTCATAGGAAACATGACCAACTAATTGGTATTCTCTTTTAGCACTAGGATCATACAAAAGTAAAAGCAATAGTTTTAATTTGCTATATATTTTTTTTTATTCAAGGGGTAAATGCTTTTGACTGGAGCTATGAACTAGATACAACCATTCAACAATACCACCCCAACCGGGTTTGAAGCTTTGTGGAAAGAACAACAATGCCACCTATAAACCAACACACCATGCCAATACCAGCTTAATTTGCTATATATTAACCATCTTTTACTTACAAACTTTTTTTGAAAAAGGCAGTTAGAAGATGTCACACCTCTACTGCATTTAAGCCAAGATCAATTAGTATTGCACCAGGTTTAAACCAATCACCATGAACCAAATTTGGCTCACCTACTATCTACAATCACAACTACGTACTATAGACTCATCACTGTGTCAACTAATGTTTATCTAGGGTATTAATTGTTTAACTTAGACATTGATGTGTATACCCTTAGCTTAAAAATCTTCTTGTCTCATTTAATTTTTTGTCGACATCACTATCTCTGGATAAGTCATAACCAAATTCTAAGGTCATCTCTAGATGGGCATGCTCTCTGCCAAATATGATGAACTAGGGCATGAATGAACTAAATGTGTTACATATCCATCAATGTTAAATTATTTGGATGATCAGAAAAAACTTCAAGAAATTGTAGACATAAAGAGAAAGATTAAATAAAAACTAAATGAGATACACTCTTGAAAATCTTTGTTTGGGATTTTCACTGCTATTTGGTTCTATATTATATTATTTTCAAAATTAGAAGTTTTTTTATTATGATCAATTAGAATAGACTCTACAAGAAATGCATAAATATATTGTCTTGTGTAAGAAGCCCATGAATAGAAATAATAATTTGTTGATAAATCACAAGAGATAACTCTTTGCATTCAAACACAAATCTCTAGATTTTTCACACTGATCCAATAATTATCACCAATGAATCAGAACAGTAGTATCAATCTTAGTTCAATGATATATGTCAATGTCAGATTCATAATTAACAATAAATTTTAGATACTCCACACTGGACACTGAAACAAATTGAAAAGTTATCTTTATTTGCATCTCCTCTAGAAACTCATCTATCTTGTAAGTCAGGTAACATCTGCAAACACTATGTACTGGCTTGTGTTGCTAGAATTGGAAGTCATGTAAATTTTTATAACATACTAGCTAGTATAAGTTCTACACTAAGGGCCTCTACCATTTTGATGGAAAAAAAAGCATGATAATGGGTCTCTTTAACTTAATCCCCTAATTTATGAAGAAGACCCTATGGGGGATGATTAATCGAATTGAAAAAGAAGACAATTCATTATTCAATTAGTACTCCCCTGGTTGAAGTTGAAAAGAGGTATATGCAGTATAGAAGTTGCCAAGTCAACTTATTAAAGGCTTTGGACATATCCAATTTGATAATCATTTGAGAATAACAGTAAAATTTTGAGAGATTGAATGGTTCTCTTGGTGTAGGTGGATTTGCAAGGTGTACTTTACTCTGAAGCATTCTCATGAGGTCAAACACAATGATAATAAATATGAACAATATCTAAGGTATATAGAAATAAATGTCTTGTGGGCTTCAACAAGGGGTCTTTTAAACCAAATTGGCATCTAGCATGGTCATGACTTAAAAATTAACCAATATTATTATACCGTTATTGTACCCTACCCTTTATTAAACCTTAATTTAAGCCTAACTCTACCACTTACCATAGCTCTAACCTTAGCTTCAAGTTTTATTCTAGATTAATAATTTTAATCCCTAGCAACATTAACCCTAGCCTTATTTAAGCAATAATCCTTAGCCCTAATTAAATTCATTAGACCCTCACCAGACCTTAATCTAGATAGAACCCTAACCTTAACCTAGTTGAACCATAAACTAACTGATGACACTTAATTGTAAGGCAGCTAAAATAAAGCCTAATTGAACCCTAGCGTAGCAGACGGTTCTAATCATAACACTAATTGAATGCCAGCAGCAACTCTAATTGAACTTGAACCCTGACTCTAATTGAACCTTGTTGTTGGGGTTAAATTAGGGTTCAATTAGCATTCTAGTTAAACCCCAATTGTAAGATTAACCAAAATAAGCCTAAATAAACCCTAACTATAACTTAAACTTGACCCTAATCATAACACTAATTCAAACCATAGAAGTATGACATACCATAAAAATTCAAGTTTAACCAACACTCTTTCAACATCCAATTTGCTTTTAGTCATCAACATTAAGATAGAACTTCTGACACCATTAAGAGAGATAAATGTTCCGACCAAATTTGTATTACATCGACTACAATAGTGGTGTACCATGTGAAAACTCTAGGTGTTAATAGTAGTAATATCTAACCCCTTTTATAGATTATGCCATTCACCTAACAATATTTTTAGATTATGACATTCTCAATGGAGATTAGGCAATCTATTGATAGACATAATCAAGGATACTTATAAGCATGATATAATGATTTTACTCCAAATGAGAACAATGGCATGGGTACATTAGTTCACATCATCATTTGTGACATGCTCATCTAGGACTACATCGAAAACAAATTCATGCTTCTCTACATATGCTGTCAAGTCCATCTAAAGGAAAAAAATTGTTTTAGTCATAATACAACATTGTGGTCTCTAAGCTCAATGCTACTATAATTGCTTTCAAAATCTAGGGAAAACTAAGTTGCTCAAATTCACTATGTTATCCAATAGATATAAATTTTTGAAACAATTTAAGGATGATCATGCTTGAGTTGTCAAAAGATAATATTTTGATAAGATTATAATATTACATGATGTTATAGATTAAGAAGCATAATTGTACTTGTGTAGCCAAATTTTTTTGAGGATGAGGTAGTTTATTTTTTATAGTTTAGAATGAACACGTGTGGATGAAAGGAATTGAGAGGAATAGAAAGAGTTTGTTCAGGTAAACATAGTTACAAACAATCTGCACAGTTTGTCAGGTTTTCCTAATTGATAAGTAGGTATCTACTTGAATATTAACTTATAAGGTTGAAAGGAATTGAGATGAATATGCATAGCTAGTTATGCTTTCCTACTTAACAAGTAGAGGAATCAATTAAAAAAATATATAAAACAAATATTTCTTAAAAATCTATATTTGACTCAAATATTAAAATGCATATATTTAATTTTTATGTTCTTTGAAAATTAAAATTTGTTTTGAAGATAGTTTTTTTTCTAAAATAATTTTATGTGGCTCAAACCCATATTCTTATGAAAAGATCTTGAAGGAAATTATGTTTTTCTTATAAAAAAATAATCTAATAATTAAAATAATTTTTCTTTATATTATTTCCTCTAAATTATTTTACTCAATCAATTTATTTACAATTTTTAAAATCATATACGTTTCATTACTTCAATAAATTAAAGTTTAATATTTTATGATAATATTTTTATTCAAATATTAATATAAAAAAGGGAATCATGTCAATTTTAATTTATATATTTATAAATATATATATTACTAATTAATATGTAATGCCCCGTCTTAATAACCTAAGAATGTTGCAAATGTGTTTAAAGGTGTAATAATTTTTTTTTAAGTATTAATATTAAGTTAATTAATTGCATACATTCGTTAAGTTACTAGACGATACACTACTTTGAGTTTTCCATAAGTGACTTAAGTATTTCGCATTGCATATATTAATTAGTAACATTAAACATTTAAAGATAAACTTTGCATAATATTGAAATTTCCATTCAAGATAACATAATAAAGTACATACATGTTTTTCCATACATTGCATTTGATAATATATACAATTCTCATCCATTTGATGAGGTAGTTCAAATAATAATTACAATTACATTGTTCACCTCACAACTTTTGAGGGATGTTTAATAATACAATATTTACATTATACAATGATGAAAGTACACATAAGATCCAAGTGCGAGCTCTCCATCCATGAAGCTCTAGAAGCCAAGATCAAACTGGGGACCCAACAGAGTAAGGTGCACGTTCCACCCAACCATGTGGTACCGGTAGATCCACCCTTCGTGCTAGGAGATATTAATAAGGTTACCTAGACCTAATCTACTAACCCTAGACACTAGTACAAACAATCTAATGGTTACATTGCTTCCAGATTTAGACAATTGAATGTTTTACAAATACAAGGTTTAACTGTTATTCTAGGTGGAGTGTCATCACAACATTGCAAAGGTTACCCTGGTATTTCTTCCTAGGTTCCGGCCCCCAATCCTTGGGTTACCCTGGTAATCTCTTACAAAACCCGGCCCCTATTGCATACTGTTGCGAAATCGAATGTCTTTTAAAGGAACAAGACACCGATTTTCCATTCCAAGCCTTCTCAACTTATACTCATGACTGTAGTAGCTCAAGAGTCATAAGTGAGGCATTTAAATCTTGTTAAGTGTTTTAATATAACTACTGTATTTTTTAGTTTTCACTAACTTACTAACTATTTGTAAGTTACCTTGACACCACTTTGTGTGTCGGCCCTTACAAATAGCCACTCCCCTAAACATAACAAGGGTTTTCTAAATTTTTATGACTAGGGTTTACCAAGTGTACAAAATACATCTCACAATAACAAATAGACCATAACAGTATCAGACACCATGTTTACTCTTGCACAACCCAAGTCAATTTAAGAAATACTTTTGAAACAATAATACACCCTTTCTACACAATTCATTCTGGAAGACTTGAACAATTATAACTTTCCCATTTTGCCCAAAAAAAACACAATAAAGCAAATCAAGGAAATTAAATATCTATAGTTCGGATATACTAAATCCTCTCAAGCATTAATTTAAAAATACTATAATTATTCTTCTAAGGTTTTAATTCACCTTCCATGCAATATGAAAATCAGATCTACAATTAACCCAATTTCATAACCATAAATTATTATATTAAAAATTATATAACTCCAGATAAACAATCTATTTATAGAACAAATATCTCAATCATGATAACTATTTATTATAACATAAAAATCTAGATAATTAATAAATTAATTCTTCTAATAATCATCCCATTTAACAAAATAATATTTCTTTCCCTTTTTTTTTAAAACAATAAATATATTACAATTATATATATACATATATATATATATATATTTATATATATATATACACATATACATATAATTATAATAAATATTTATGAACTACGAATTTATATTATATATAAATCGGATTTCATAAATAATATATCAAAATATGTATTATGTTTATAAAGCTCGGATTTAAATCAATACACAGTAAAATTCAAAATTCTAAATTTTTGTTTAGGTTTCATAGAAAACAGGGTAGGGCTTTCCTACGGCCTTCCCGTGGGAAGGACGCAGCCTTCCCTGTGGGAAGGACGTAGCCTTGGTGGGCTGCGCCCACCACTATTAATTATGGGGAGGGTTTTGGCCCTCCCCTACATACTGTAAAAAAAAATTAAAATGCATTTCCAAAATTTGCCCATACAGCGGATAAATAAAAATTGAAACTTCTAGAATTTTATAAATATTATGACGAATTTCGTCTGGAAATAATTATTTCCGTATAGCGATTTTATAAAAAAAATTACATATAAATTCACATAAATTCACAGCAATATATATCTTAAGATCTTTCAAATACAGAAAACATATTCTGACAAAAAAAATTCTACAGAAATTTGAGAAAACTTATTACTATACAAGGTTATTTTTCTTCACAAATTTTCTATTTTATTTCAATAGGATCTTCCAATTTTAATACAATAAACATTTATTCAAAAATTAATTTCCCCAATTCCCTTTTTAAAAGTTTTCACAGAGGTTTGAAATATGACACAGAAAATTTATTTTCTATCACAACTAATATTCTTCACAGTTCCTTTCTACTGTTTAAATAAAATTTTACCAAATTCCCAAGAAGAACACAGGAAATACAAAGCAAATCTTTTCTCTAACTTTTAAAGAAAGAACAAACAAAACAAGAAAAACAAGAAAAATACCTGTACTATAATAACTACCTGTAGGAAAATTCCTTTTGCTTGTAGCGTAGAATCCCCAAAATCTTCTTCAAAGAAAATCCCAAATCCAAGAGAAGCTTTACCAACCACCAAGAATCCTTTGGAGGATCTTCCACAAAGAATCACAACCAGATATAGAGAGATAACAACTTCTAAGAGAGATTCAATTTTGTAATACAGTTAGAGAATTTTTGCAAGAGTTCTGATAATTTTTTCGTGAGGAAATTTTTTTTTAACAATCCCTGTGTTTTTCTTAAGATCCAAAATATCCTCCGAAACCAATTTTTTTCTCAACAAGAATCATTTAACACACTGCCACACATGTCGAGAAGAGGTTACAAAAATATCTTCTCCACTTCTCAGCAATCTTGCCAATTCAAATTTGCATGCAATTTTAATTTATTTAATTTAAATTTTTAAAACTCAATTTTAGTTGCATGCATTTTATTTTTATTTATTTTCTAATTTCAAATACAATATAATTTACACACTTAATAATTTAATTTTATTTATTTATTTATTTAATTAAAATAGTTTAATCTTTTTAAGATCAACCATTTAACCAAATAAGCTAATTAATGAATTAAATTATCAAGCAAGAAATTTCTTCCACATTTAAACACTAATTAAATAATCAATAATTTAAAACACAATAAACTACCATTAAAAAATTAACCAAATTTAACTTTCAACAATTCATTCAAACAGAAAATAACAATACAACCTATGACTCAAACTAAAAACAAACAATGTACTAAGACCAGGATTATAGACTAGGCTAGGATAAACTAAACTACTATCTCCCGATCAACGTATCCGTTGAGTCTTGACAAACTCAGACCTGAGTACCCAGGTGGAGTCGGTGTCATGTACCTGCAATTATTTAATTAAATAGAAAATGTGTTGTGCAAGAAAGTGGTAAAAATAGAAATTAACGCAATAAAACAAATAAAAAGACTGAAAAAGATTGTGAGAACAGATAGGAATACAAATCTAATTAAAAGGCTGGCTTTTAAAGAATGATTTTCTTTTATTGTTGATTTTTAGAGTTTTTGTGATGAGAGGAATATTATCTTTTAATTAATTAAGAATTTTTGGGGAAGTTTACACACAGATAGGTATTGGTTACAGAAGTTGTGGAAGGGAGGGGGCTAGGTATTTTTCTGAAATTTGAGAAAGAGAGTTTTCATCGGTTACTGGTGTTGCTTTTGGAGAAGTTTTCTGAACAGAGAATCTGTTTGAGTTCGAGCACAAAATGCTGTAGAGGAGATTTTGAAGCACAAACAAGGAGCTCTTCGAAGACGTCAGAAATCAGTTTCATCAGATTCTCGAGAGCGCAGGACCTCAGGTTCCACTCTTTTCTCATAATAGTTTTAAATCTGTAAGTGAAATAAAAAAAAGGGTGTGTTAAAATGAATCTTTGGTTGGAAAAGAAAATCTTCTGTGATTTAGATTAAGATGATTTCTTGGAGTTTAGAAAATAGATAAACAAATAGGCCTTCTTGAAAAGAAAACCCACGAAGAAATTAGAAATAATGTTGCAAATAAACTGAAAAGAAACTCGGTCAAATTTCGTATGAAAACGTTTAATTTCTCTGTTATATTCTATGGAAGAGATCAATCTTTGTACTTTAATATTTTTAAAATATTATTTTTGATAATCATTTATATGTATTTTTTTTTTAAACAGGTGATTATTCTGTATTCTTCACAGAAGATTAAGTTCTCTGTGATTATGTAACTTTATATTTATAAATGTATATATTTTAATATATATATATATCCTTATAAAAAAAATTTAAAAAATCTGTGTATGGATAGTTTAAAATTTGTTATTCTTGAAAATTAAATTTTGGGCCGTACCTGTAAAGGATGAAATTTTATTGTACAGAAATAAAACTTAAAATAAAAAATATATATATATATAAATTAGATTTTATAAAAACAAAAAAAATAATAATAAATAAATTTTTTTATGAGTATGGGAGGAGAGGGTCGGCCGCAGGGCCGTACCCCCTCCCCTGCCGTGCGCCAGGCCACGGACTGTGCAGCAGTCCGTGGACTGCTGGCGTAGCAGTCCGGAGACTGCTGCGCGCAGTAGTCATACGGACTGCCGCGCGCAGTCCGTAGGGCTGCGCCAACAGTCCCATGGATGGGACGTGATCCTTCAACTTGCTCTCTTTTTTGTTTTGTTTTAAAAGTTTTTCATTTTATTATTAATTAAAAATCCGGCGGTTGTTTTTTTTATAATGTGTATTTTATTAATATTCGTTTAGATATTTGTTTTGATGTAAATTTTAGTAGTAAATTCGTATATATATATATATATTTGTTAAAATTATATATATATAGTGTATATATAGTGTATACTTATAATGTGAGTATAATTATATTCTTTTTGGTTATTTGTAAATCTTGGGAATAATATGGAAGAGGAATGTTAATTGATATATATTTTATGTTTATATATATATATAAATATAAATATAAATATATATTATATATATATATATAAAGAATAAGTTGTGTTTATATTTCGGGATATTTTGCAAGTTTAGAATTTATTTTATTTAAAATGAAATTGTAATTATTTTATGAAATAGTTTAAAATATAAATTGGTTTTTATTTTAATTGTGGGAATTAATATTGTACGACATGTAATGGGAGTTATTTTTATATATAACCAAACCTTAGGTTATTTTAGCACTTGGATGTAATAGGAATATTAGAATGTGTAGATTATTCTGAATAAAATTGAATATTAGGGTAAAATCTTTTTATTATTAAATGTTTATGGTAAAATTCTATCAAGGAAACTGAGTGCATGTTATAGATTAAAAGTAGGCTGGTTGTTTTGATGACATTTACTATTTTTTGAGTAATTAAAGAAAGAAAATTAGATAAGTTGTCATTAATTTTATTGTCCTTATTTTTCAACTCTATGTCGAGTGAGATAGAGATCTTATACATAATTGGTCAAATCGTCTTCTCGAGTTAGAAAATCGTGTGATCTTGTTATTGTCTCCTATTTATTGTTATTGACTTTACCCTTGTGATGTAAGATTTCTGTTGTGTTTTGAACCTCTTTTGGATGATTGTAAACCTTGATCTTCTCCAGAGGCATGTCTTATACTCTTTGATGTTTATACTTGTATCCTTGTGATTAGAATATTACATGATTTTGAGTTCTATCATTTTGGACGGTTGTAGTCGTTGTGGTTATGATTTATCGCGAGATGGATTTGCCTCGCATGTTCTTGTGTTGAGTTTTGTGTTTTTAAGGTTATCCTCGTTTTGGTTATCCTTTTTGGAAAGTGATACTTAATGGTTTTGTTAGGAAGGGTTGAACGGTTTGTTAAGATGTTTGGATTATGGATTTTTGCGAGAGGGTTAATGCCTCGCGTGTACGTGTTGTGATATTATGTTTTTATTGTGTTAGTTCAACCCTGGCCTAGATTTGAGATATGTTAGGGGTCTTAGGGAGAGTGGCTCTTCGTGGGCGCCGGCGCCTCGGGTAAGAGGAAGTGCCAGGGGAACCCACGTAAGAGTAGTTAAACAAGTGATAACTTAATTAATGTATTTAGTGGGTTGAGTTAGTTAACACATAACAAGATTAAAACATGGACCTCACCCCTGTCGTTAGAACTTTCAAAGGCTAAGGATGGGTGGGAAGACCTGGTCGGTAAGGTCACTACCTTGTCTCTATGAAAGGTAAGTGGCTCCGCATGAGTAACCCTATGGGGCGGCACCTTGAAATAGGATGTCTGGATAACCATAGATGAAGGCGGCTCCTTGAGCTAGGTTGTCTGGATAATCCATGTATAGATGGAGGCGGCACCTTGTGATAGGTAGTCTGGCGAATTCATGTAAGACCATGCGATGACACTCTCCACTAGACACCCTTGTTATTCTTGTTTCTTGTTGCCTCTGGATATTGTTATTTTTATGTTGTTCTGATTATAGGGTTAGGGAATCCATAGGTGGGTGCCGGCGCCTCAGTTGGAGGAAGAGCCAGGGGATCCCATGAGAGTTATGTGATGACCCTCCCTACTTGACACCCATCTGACTTGTTCTTGTTGCCTATTGGAATGGTGTATTGAATGGTTGATTCAGAGTTATTATGGAATTGTGTTCTTTATATTGGTTCTGATTTATTTGGGATTGTATTTTGGGTGCTGGTTCGGTTCTTCCGGATGTTAGCTCTTTATAATGTTTTCTTGAATTCTTGTGAATTTGATTCATGATTGTTAAGTGTTAGTACTTCATGTTATCGTGATGAGTTCTTGGTTTTACTTGTTATGTGATTTGGGAATGTTGATGGTTTTGCATTGCATACTTGAGTTGTACTTGTTTCATTTCATATTGTGGTTGAGTCGGTTGACATTCATGGTCAGGTTCACTTCCTCGTCACCTCTGAGCACGGGGGGTGAGTTACTTGTAATTCACATGGTTGGGTGGAACGTGCTCCGCACCCGTTGGGTTCCCCATCAGCGTCTTATCTTCTCAGCGTTCCGCAGTGGAGTTGTACCAGTGTTCAGATGTACTTGATGTTCCATTTTTCTTGTATCAATCCCCATGTTGGGAAGTTCAATGTACTTCATGTATCAAAGAAAATTGTAATGTAATATTATAACAATGATGTAATAGTTAGGTTCTTTTGTAACTGTTTTAAGAGTTTTTTCATGGATGTAATTATGCGATGTTTATTATGCTCGCATCATGATTCTCAGATGTATCAATGTATATGGTTATCATAAATTTGGTTATCATAAATTTAATGGTTATGTTATATTTTTTTATCTTCATTTATGTTTAGTGTTGTGAAGTAATCTCGCGTACCCCAGAGAACTATGTTAGTCATTGCTATGTAATATGCTTTGTGGTTATGTGTTATTGTAGTTGCACATGTTTACTTTCATTATTAAAAAAAAAATTTATTCGCATTATGTGTGTGTTCTCTGGGGTTTGCACGGCGGGCATTACAACTTGGTATCAGAGCATAGGTTCATACACTGGGCACTATGTGTGTTCACTATGTAACCTTGTGTGTTGTCCCTTGAGTCTAGAGTTTCATTTGTGTTGTTGTTTTTGTTGGGAACCCAAGTCTCTTCCGTTAGTCGGTCTCAGGGCAATGGTGCAGGAAACTGATGGAAAGGATAGGACCCTCGGTGTAGTGCGCAATGCACCGATATCCTTCCTATCAGGGATGCACTATGAACCCTTGTGTCGTTGTGTGATGTAATTTCCAGTGATGTGAGTTATGTGTGTGGTTTTTGGCGTGATCTCTGCATGTTTGTTGTGTGCTTACTCTTATCTATTTAATGGCTTCCTGGAGTAAGCCATATCCTTGGGGGGGAGGATGTAATACCCCCATGTACTAATACTTGTATTATTATTTCTTACTCTTATGTGTGAGCTTGATTCTATTCTCTTTTAGTGATTAGTTCACCGTCTTGGTGTGGGTGGATGCCTCCCGTATTAGGGAATCTTATTTCTTTTGTTTACCGGCTTCCAGGAGTAAGCCAATTTTATGAGGGGGAGGATGTAATACCCCTCCTCTTACTGGTAGGATTTAGTATTTTTCAATGCTGTTGTTTGCTACTTGTGATGATGATGATATTGTTTGAGTTGGATAGTTAGACATTTGATGATGTTGTATTCCATTAGTAGACTGTTGGTGATTATGTTTATGCACTGGAAGATTTGATTATTTCATTTGACATTGTGGTTGGTTAGATGTTAGTTCATTTTCAGAATTATAATTATGATGCAGTGATTTAACTAGATATGTCATGAGATAAATTGTTAGTTTAGAAATGTTATTTTATCAGTTGACTATAATTGTTAGAATAGGTGTGATGAAGGACAATATGGCATCACTCGTTTGCGAGTGTCCTGTTATGTTGCGATTCCTTCTCACAATGCAGTACTTTAATTTAATGTTTCAGTTTTATATATATATGTATATATGCACATGTACACAACTTCGTTTGTATGCAGGACTGCAGGTACAAGTCTCGATTCCACCTGCTTTAGCAGGACAGGGCGAGCACCAATAACCCAACGGTTAAATGTTGATACAGAGGTGATGATGAAGTCCTCCCCTCCCATGATGTCAGATCATCTCGTTTGTCTGGTATTGTTTATTTTGTGAATTTGTCGTCATTTGTGGCTGGTGTTTGTGTGTTGTCGTATTTTGATTAATGTGGTATTTTATAAGTTATGATTATTTAATTGATGTTGATATTTTATAAGTTGTGAATTAGTTAATTAAATGGGAATAATAATTGTGTATTTTAATGTTGATTTATTTGTATGAAAATATTTAAATGTTTTATTTAATTTTTATAAAGTCTTGTGTTTTGATTAAATGATAATTAAATATTAAAGGTGTTTTAATTATTCTAATTAATTATCAGGTGGGGATAATTATTAGAATAATTTATTTAATTAAATAGAAAATGTGTTGTGCAAGAAAGTGGTAAAAATAGAAATTAAAGCAATAAAACAAATAAAAGACTGAAAAAGATTGTGAGAACAGATAGGAATACAAATCTAATTAAAAGGCTGGCTTTTAAAGAATGATTTTCTTTTATTGTTGATTTTTAGAGTTTTTGTGATGAGAGGAATATTATCTTTTAATTAATTAAGAATTTTTGGGGAAGTTTACACACAGATAGGTATTGGTTACAGAAGTTGTGGAAGGGAGGGGGCTAGGTATTTTTCTGAAATTTGAGAAAGAGAGTTTTCATCGGTTACTGGTGTTGCTTTTGGAGAAGTTTTCTGAACAGAGAATCTGTTTGAGTTCGAGCACAAAATGCTGTAGAGGAGATTTTGAAGCACAAACAAGGAGCTCTTCGAAGACGTCAGAAATCAGTTTCATCAGATTCTCGAGAGTGCAGGACCTCAGGTTCCACTCTTTTCTCATAATAGTTTTAAATCTGTAAGTGAAATAAAAAAAAGGGTGTGTTAAAATCAATCTTTGGTTGGAAAAGAAAATCTTCTGTGATTTAGATTAAGATGATTTCTTGGAGTTTAGAAAATAGATAAACAAATAGGCCTTCTTGAAAAGAAAACCCACGAAGAAATTAGAAATAATGTTGCAAATAAACTGAAAAGAAACTCGGTCAAATTTCGTATGAAAACGTTTAATTTCTCTGTTATATTCTGTGGAAGAGATCAATCTTTGTACTTTAATATTTTTGAAATATTATTTTTGATAATCATTTATATGTATTTTTTTTTTTAAACAGGTGATTATTCTGTATTCTTCACAGAAGATTAAGTTCTCTGTGATTATGTAACTTTATATTTATAAATGTATATATTTTAATATATATATATATATATATATATATATATATATCCTTATAAATTTTTTTAAAAAAATCTGTGTATGGATAGTTTAAAATTTGTTATTCTTGAAAATTAAATTTTGGGCCGTACCTGTAAAGGATGAAATTTTATTGTACAGAAATAAAACTTAAAATAAAATATATATATATATATATATATAAATTAGATTTTATAAAAACAAAAAAAATAATAATAAATAAATTTTTTTTATGAGTATGGGAGGAGAGGGTCGGCCGCAGGGCCGTACCCCCTCCCCTGCCGTGTGCCAGGCCACGGACTGTGCAGCAGTCTGTGGACTGCTGGCGCAGCAGTCCGTAGACTGCTGCGCGCAGCAGTCATACGGACTGTCGTGTGCAGTCCGTAGGGCTGCGCCAACAGTCCCATGGATGGGACGTGATCCTTCAACTTGCTGTCTTTTTTGTTTTGTTTTAAAAGTTTTTCATTTTATTATTAATTAAAAATCCGGCGGTTGTTTTTTTTATAATGTGTATTTTATTAATATTCGTTTAGATATTTTTTTTGATGTAAATTTTAGTAGTAAATTCGTATATATATATATATATATTTGTTAAAATTATATATATATAGTGTATATATAGTGTATACTTATAATGTGAGTATAATTATATTCTTTTTCGTTATTTGTAAATCTTGGGAATAATATGGAAGAGGAATGTTAATTGATATATATTTTATGTTTATATATATATAAAATATAAATATAAATATATATATTATATATATATATATAAAGAATAAGTTGCGTTTATATTTCGGGATATTTTGCAAGTTTAGAATTTATTTTATTTAAAATGAAATTGTAATTATTTTATGAAATAGTTTAAAATATAAATTGGTTTTTGTTTTAATGCGGAATTAATATTGTACGACATGTAATGGGAGTTATTTTTATATATAACCAAACCTTAGGTTATTTTAGCACTTGGATGTAATAGGAATATTAGAATGTGTAGATTATTCTGAATAAAATTGAATATTAGGGTAAAATCTTTTTATTATTAAATGTTTATGGTAAAATTCTATCAAGGAAACTGAGTGCATGTTATAGATTAAAAGTAGGCTGGTTGTTTTGATGACATTTACTATTTTTTGAGTAATTAAAGAAAGAAAATTAGATAAGTTGTCATTAATTTTATTGTCCTTATTTTTCAACTCTATGTCGAGTGAGATAGAGATCTTATACGTAATTGGTCAAATCGTCTTCTCGAGTTAGAAAATCGTGTGATCTTGTTATTGTCTCCTATTTATTGTTATTGACTTTACCCTTGTGATGTAAGATTTCTGTTGTGTTTTGAACCTCTTTTGGATGATTGTAAACCTTGATCTTCTCCAGAGGCATGTCTTATACTCTTTGATGTTTATACTTGTATCCTTGTGATTAGAATATTACATGATTTTGAGTTCTATCATTTTGGACGGTTGTAGTCGTTGTGGTTATGATTTATCGTGAGATGGATTTGCCTCGCATGTTCTTGTGTTGAGTTTTGTGTTTTTAAGGTTATCCTCATTTTGGTTATCCTTTTTGGAAAGTGATACTTAATGGTTTTGTTAGGAAGGGTTGAACGGTTTGTTAAGATGTTTGGATTATGGATTTTTGCGAGAGGGTTAATGCCTCGCGTGTACGTGTTGTGATATTATGTTTTTATTGTGTTAGTTCAACCCTGGCCTAGATTTGAGATATGTTAGGGGTCTTAGGGAGAGTGGCTCTTCGTGGGCGCCGGCGCCTCGGGTAAGAGGAAGTGCCAGGGGAACCCACGTAAGAGTAGTTAAACAAGTGATAACTTAATTAATGTATTTAGTGGGTTGGGTTAGTTAACACATAACAAGATTAAAACATGGACCTCACCCCTGCCATTAGAACTTTCAAAGGCTAAGGATGGGTGGGAAGACCTGGTCGGTAAGGTCACTACCTTGTCTCTATGAAAGGTAAGTGGCTCCACATGAGTAACCCTATGGGGCGGCACCTTGAAATAGGATGTCTGGATAACCATAGATGAAGGCGGCTCCTTGAGCTAGGTTGTCTGGATAATCCATGTATAGATGGAGGCGGCACCTTGTGATAGGTAGTCTGGCGAATTCATGTAAGACCATGCGATGACACTCTCCACTAGACACCCTTGTTATTCTTGTTTCTTGTTGCCTCTGGATATTGTTATTTTTATGTTATTCTGATTATAGGGTTAGGGAATCCATAGGTGGGTGTCGGCGCCTCAGTTGGAGGAAGAGCCAGGGGATCCCATGAGAGTTATGTGATGACCCTCCCTACTTGACACCCATCTGACTTGTTCTTGTTGCCTATTGGAATGGTGTATTGAATGGTTGATTCAGAGTTATTATGGAATCGTGTTCTTTATATTGGTTCTGATTTATTTGGGATTGTATTTTGGGTGCTGGTTCGGTTCTTCCGGATGTTAGCTCTTTATAATGTTTTCTTGAATTCTTGTGAATTTGATTCATGATTGTTAAGTGTTAGTACTTCATGTTATCGTGATGAGTTCTTGGTTTTACTTGTTATATGATTTGGGAATGTTGATGGTTTTGCATTGCATACTTGAGTTGTACTTGTTTCATTTCATATTGTGGTTGAGTTGGTTGACATTCATGGTCGGGTTCACTTCCTCGTCACCTCTGAGCACGGGGGGTGAGTTACTTGTAATTCACATGGTTGGGTGGAACGTGCTCCGCACCCGTTGGGTTCCCCATCAGCGTCTTGTCTTCTCAGCGTTCCGCAGTGGAGTTGTACCAGTGTTCAGATGTACTTGATGTTCCATTTTTCTTGTATCAATCCCCATGTTGGGAAGTTCAATGTACTTCATGTATCAAAGAAAATTGTAATGTAATATTATAACAATGATGTAATAGTTAGGTTCTTTTGTAACTGTTTTAAGAGTTTTTTCATGGATGTAATTATGCGATGTTTATTATGCTCGCATCATGATTCTCAGATGTATCAATGTATATGGTTATCATAAATTTGGTTATCATAAATTTAATGGTTATGTTATATTTTTTTATCTTCATTTATGTTTAGTGTTGTGAAGTAATCTCGCGTACCCCAGAGAACTATGTTAGTCATTGCTATGTAATATGCTTTGTGGTTATGTGTTATTGTAGTTGCACATGTTTACTTTCATTATTAAAAAAAAAAATTATTCGCATTATGTGTGTGTTCTCTGGGGTTTGCACGGCGGGCATTACAGTTCTGATAATTTTTCCGTGAGGAAATTTTTTTTTAACAATCCCTGTGTTTTTCCTAAGATCCAAAATATCCTCCGTAACCAATTTTTTTCTCAACAAGAATCATTTAACACACTGGCACAGATGTCGAGAAGAGGTTACAAAAATATCTTCTCCACTTCTCAGGAATCTTGCTAATTCAAATTTGCATGCAATTTTAATTTATTTAATTTAAATTTTTAAAACTCAATTTTAGTTGCATGCATTTTATTTTTATTTATTTTCTAATTTCAAATACAATATAATTTACACACTTAATAATTTAATTTTATTTATTTATTTATTTAATTAAAATAGTTTAATCTTTTTAAGATCAACCATTTAACCAAATAAGCTAATTAATGAATTAAATTATCAAGCAAGAAATTTCTTCCACATTTAAACACTAATTAAATAATCAATAATTTAAAACACAATAAACTACCATTAAAAAATTAACCAAATTTAACTTTCAACAATTCATTCAAACATAAAATAACAATACAACCTATGACTCAAACTAAAAACAAACAATGTACTAAGACCAGGATTATAAACTAGGTTAGGATAAACTAAACTACTATCTCCCGATCAACGTATCTGTTGAGTCTTGACAAACTCAGACCTGAGTACCCAGGTGGAGTCGGTGTCATGTACCTGCAAATCCTGCAACCAAGCAATAACATGCATACAAATATATATATATAAAGCATTAAACAGGCACACCGTGCGGAGAAAATCACAAATATCGTAGGGCACTCGCAAGCGAGTGATGCGATTCTGTTCTCCACACCAATACACTTCACAGCAAACTGACGAAATAAATAGCTATTAGTCCATTATAGCATGTGCATAATAATAATCAATTAAAAATAAACAACTACGCTATCTCAAAGCATAACAGAAATCAAACATCGCAATTATAATGTATCATCATGTCACAGAATAATCCACTATCACTCAAAACCAGCGATCAAAATATCCAAACAAAATATCATAAGTCTAACAGTGTGAAAATATAACAGCAGAAAGCATAAGCATAAACGGAGGGGTACTACATCATACATATATAAATATAATAATTATATATATATATATTTACAGCATGCATAAATCCATGGTGAGGCCAATGGCCTTGTTACTTTAAAAAAATTAATAAAATTTTAATTTTATTATTAATTAATTTTATTTTATTTTTTAAATTATAATATAATATAAAATATATATTTGTCTTTACAAATATTTAAATTTATTATATATTTATATATATTAAAATATTTAATATGAACATTTAAATTGGTTATGAAAATTTAAACTTGGCTAAAACTAAACATTTTTTTTAATTTAAATGAGAAGAAAAAAATCTTTAAATTTAGACTATTTATTTAATTAATATAATAAAGTTATTTATTTTCTTATTAATTATTAATTAGTTAACATTTTTATTTCACAAACTAACATATAGTAATTAATATAAGTTGTAAATAGAAGGTGAATTATTTCTAAAACAAATATGATAGAATTTGTGATTGATTTAAATGATTAATTTATTAATATTAATTTAAATTTGATTTAAAAGTAATTACTGTTAATTTTAAAGTTGATTTTTAAAAATAATAAATATTTTATAAAAGTAATTAGTATTTATTCTAAATAATTATTGTAGTCTTAATTCATTTATTTTGCAAAACGTATCTTAGTAATTAGAGTTAGTTCAAATTTCAAAGCAATTGAAAATTTGTTAGTTTAAATATATGTTTAATAAGTGTTGTTTTAGAATTAATTTATGACAAAGAGAGGTGATTAGTATTAATTTATTTAAATTATAATATAAAAATAATTTACAAGGTATTCATTTATTTTTAAATAATAATTTATTTATTTATATTAAAAAGTAATTTTTTGAGTAATTGGTATTAATATTTTGAAAGAATTAGCTCAATTAAATTTATGCCACAAATCAATTTAGTATTAAAGGTAATTAAAAATAGTTGAATTTTGATGTTATATTGATTAATTAGTTAGCATTTGTTATTCAAAGTTTAAATTTTATTAATTATTATTATTATTTTAATAATGCAAAGGAAAATAGTAAATAAATGTTACGTACCCAATGTGGGGTAATTAGTAAGTAATTTAATGAAAAGTAATTTATTTTTATAGTGTAATTTAATAAAAAGTAATTTATCGGTGGGGCCTAGCTCGGTTAGCTAAATAGTATTCTTGACTCTGCAGTCCACGAGTTCTAGTCTCCCAGGTCCTATGGCTAGGAGGGCATGTCGGCCTTGCGCCGTCCGCAGTTAAAAAGTTTACGAGGCGCTGCGAGTTTATAGAGGGTAGTGCTACCCGATTCTGCAGTCTAAAAAGTAATTTATCATTATAGTGTAATTTAATTTTCAAAATAGTTAGTATGGTTTACCTCATTGAATTATTGGAAATAAACAACCTAAGTTTAAAAAAACTCATAAAAATTAGTTAAGATTCTGAAATGGAAGTAATGGAAGCGCATTAATCGCTTATATCGGGTGAAATTTGTCTACCAATTAGATTGAAGAGAATTGAATTTTGAAATATGTTTTGTTATATAATTGGCATGTATACATTGATAATAGATAAAAAAAATCAAATAGAAAAAATGTTTCAGTTCTCATTGGTTAAAAAGAGAATTATTAATAACTAGTTAAGATTTGGTGGTGCCTATAGTTCCTGGTAGGAACGAAAAAGATTCAAAATAATGAAATAGATTAATTACAAGTGAAAAAATATAAAAAAATTTGATTATGGTCTTTGTGGAAAAAAAACTTGAAAAGTTGCGATAAAAAGTTTATGCTTCCTGAAAATCTACCCTTATCGCTCAAAGTTTTGTAGCCAATAAAATTGAGGAAAATTAATTTTTGAAATTTGAAAAGTTAAAAATCTTGCATATTTACTTTAACTATATACAAATATTTGTCAAACAGAAAAAAAAAAAGTTGAGTTCTCATTTGTTAAAATCAAAGTTATTAATAACTTTTTAAGGAAAAGGGGTCACCTATAGTTCCCTTGGCAGAAACTAAAAAATAAATGTGTTTTCAATGTTTATTTGTCAGTTTAAAAGATGTGCCAATAATGTTGCAATGACTAATGATTAATTTTTTCTTGATGGTTAAAATAGATTGGTAAGTAAATTTATCAATAATAAGTAAATTTATAATTGATTTTTTCTTGATAAGTAAATCAATATTTCATAAATTTATCTATAATTCTTATTTAATTTTTCTTAATTATATTAAATTATATTTTATTAAATTGTTAAAAATTAAGGCTGCTTATAAATAATTTTATGTCTTTTTTAATTAACTTGATATTATAAAAGGTTTAAGTTATGAATGTTATAATATAAAAAAAATTGTTTTCAATGTTTATTTGTTAGTTTGATGTGAATAATGTTGCATAGTAATGATTAAATTTTTCTTGATTGGTTAAGTGATATTGTGAAATTATTCTATGTTAATTTAATGTTATGAATGCTATATAATATAAAGAAAAATATTTCTAATATATTTTTAATGCATCTTTATATTTTATAAACAAACATCTAAAATAAAAATGTGATTGTAAAAAAAATACAATTTAATGAGTGAACATACATTTAAAGTTAAAAGTGAAATTATAAAACAAATTTCAGATTTATTTTATTTTTCTTCGATAAATATAATTTTTAGTTCCTGCCATGGAACTATAGGCACCACCAGAATTTAACTAGTTATTAATAACTCTCACTTTAACCAATGAGAACTTGAATAATTTTTCTATTTGAATTTTTTCAATCTATTATCAATGTATAGATGCCAATTATATAACAAAATATATTTCAAAAATCAATTCTCTTGAATCTAATTGGTACACAATTTTCACTCGATATAAGCGATTTTGGCGCTTCCATTACTTCCATTAACGATTATTATGGAATGGTGGGTAATCCTGCATAGTAACAAATCATACTTAGTATTTATCTATTAATTTTATCACTTGTATAATCCTACATTGTAAAAAATCATACTTAGTATTCATCTATTAATCTTATATATATTGTAACAAATCATACTTCATATTAATTTAAAATATTTTTAAACTAAAATAGTTAAATTATTTTGATATTAATATTTTTAATTTTTAAGAAGATTATAGTTTAATCAACAAATTTATATTTAAATTTTAGTCTTTTTTTAATAACTTCCTTAATTTTTAGATGTTATGGCTAATCTTATCATTCAACCTATTCATTAAATTTATACTTATATTTTATATTTTGAAATATTTATTTTATATATAATTTAGATTTTTTTTTACATTCTTTTAGATTAGTGTTATAAATTGACTATTATTTTCATTGTTTTAATTAAAAAGAGTTAAATTTTTAATAAATAATATTTTTTTAAATAATAATTTCTACATTCTTAATACATAAAAAATGTGCTAATATAATAATTAGGTTTTTCAATTTTACCAAGTAAATGTATATATTTTTAGTTTCTATAAGATGCAGTTTGACTGAATGACTTTCCAATTTTACAAAGTAAGACTTTTTATCTCTTTTTTCATTATTTTAGGTTAGTGGTATACAGTGGTAATTATTTTTATTCTTTTAATTATATTTTGATATTTTTAAATTAATTAGAATTTGAGTTATTATGCTATACTATAATATTTATTTATTTTATTAGGAATTTTAATAGTCACTATTTAATAAGTGAAAAAAATGTGTTGCTATAAGTAGGATGTTTTCCAATTTTTTAAGTGTGAATAATTCATGTGATCTTTACCTTTATTTTAATATAAACAAACTCATCATTATAATAATTAGGTTTTCCAATTTTACAAAGTAAGACTTTTTATTTATTTATTTATTTGCATAGCATTTGACTACTGATATAATTTAATTTTAAATGGTTTTGTTTAGAAAAAGCATAGACACCTTAACCCACAAAACAACTAAACAACTAAAAGGAGAAGCACAAGCATAAACAAAGAGAGTGAAAGACAGGTGGGCAATAGCCTAGCACAAACAAAGCACAGAAGAAAAATACAAACCACAACAAAAATTGTTAGTCTTACCATTCAACCTATAATTTATAAATTTTTAGCCCCCAAAAAATTGTTGCTATAGATAGTATATATTTTTATTTGTTAAATATTTTTATCTCTTAGTTTTCGTTTTCCCTACATACCATTTGACTAGCAATATAAATGTTTTAACTTAGTGTACACATCATTTTATTGAAATATATTTTATTAAAATTTTATGTTGGTTTCATTCTTAGTTTTGATATTTCCAAAAGAATAATTATTTAAGACATCTACTATAATAATTAAGTTTAAAAATTCTCAACCCCTTTAATTTTTTTATTATCTTATATTTTAATTATTAATATAAATAATTTTAATTTTAATGATTTTCTTCTTGAATCAATCTTTTATTATGATTTTTAATTTATTCAATCTTTAATACTTACTTTTTTGATTAATCAAAATAATAAAAAAAATATTATCTCTCCTATATTTTTTGTATCAATGAATTATGGTTAATGTAAGCATGCAAGATCAAAATAATAAAAATAGGGAAAATAGAAATCTAAGTCTAAACTCTAAAAAACAAATTACCACATTTTAGTTAGATTTTTATATTTTAAAATAAATTAAAATTTATGTTATATATTTTAATATTTACGTTTTTATTTGAAATTTAAATAGTAACTTCATAAAAAAATAGTGTTATAAGTGGCATATTGTTTTATTTTTTATAATTTTGAATAACATATTTTCTCTTAATTTTTGTCTCCTATGTTACCAATATAAATCATTTAACTTAGCTTGTCTATTTTTATATTTTCCATTCTATTAAATTCAAATATATAAAATAATCTAATAACAAATTCAAATAAATAATATATTTTTAATATATTATATTATTAATTTAACAACATTTATAATATATAAACTATATAATACATATGTAACATATATAATATCTAATATATAATTTTAACATCATTATAATATTATAATATATATACAATATATATATAACATATATACCATCTAAAATATAATTTAATATATTAGAACTAAAGTTATAACAACAAATACAATCCTTAACTTAATCATTTGTTCTTACACAAGAGTCCCCCTTCATCAATAATTTCATGTCTAACTTCTTAAAACATAACTATTTAATAGCTTTTTGGCAGGAACTTTGCTACCCTGTAGCTCTTGTTTTATTTGTCGTCCTCCTAGTAATACATACTTCTCCTTTTAATGAATGTTTTATTTTGCAAGGGTTGATTTAGTGCTACCGTTGATCTATTTCCTGCATATATCAACAGTGCCCGCCATCCCATGATCAAGAATTCAAGGATCACGAAATCACGGGTGGGCACTACGTGTGCTATCCGGGGGAGCTCAAGGGTTGATTTAGTGCTGCCGTTAATCTATTTCCTGCAGATATCAACGGTGCCCGCCATCCCGTGATTAGGAATTCAAGGATCACAAAATCATAGGTGGGCGCCACGTGTCCTATCCGGGGGAGCTCAAGGGTTGATTTAGTGTTGTTGTTGATCTATTTATTGCAGATATCAACGGTGTCCACCATCCCATGATCGGGAATTCAAGGATCGCGAAATCACGGGTGGGCGCCATGTTTCCTATTTTAGGGATCAAATTTGAGCTATCGCTGACTAACTACCATTTGATCTAAGTCATTCCTTGCCATCCCATGATGGTGCTTGGGTTGATTGCGAAATCACAGGCGGGCGCCACGTGTCTCATCTGATGAAGCCTAAAGAGTAAAGGAAATACTAGTCAACTTTAAATGTATTAAGGGGCGGATTACTAAAGTGTTCTCAAGATGCACATGTTCTAAATCCATGGATATGTTATAATCTCATTGGAAAAGCTGCTCGAAGGTTAACGACATGGTTGGCGACTATGTTAAAGGAACGAGATCAACAGTGCCCTCTATCCCACGATCAGCGATTACAAGGATCGCGATATCATAGGTGGGTGCCACGTGCCCTTCATAAAGGATGAAATATGTGTGACCATTGATGAGCTGTCTCTTCAAGATTGACGGTTCCCACCATCCCATGATTAGAAATTTTGGGATGGCGATGTCACGGGTGCTTGCCACGTGTCTCATCCAATGAAGCTTAAGGAGTGAAGAAAGTATTCACCGGTTTTAAATGTATTACGGGGTAGATTACTAATGCGCTTGTAAGAGGTACATGTTTTATTTCAATGCAAATGTTATGATTTTAAGGAAAAAGTTACTCGACAATTAAAGGAAAGGACGGTGACCATTTTTGAAGGAGCAGGCTTTATGGTAAAAAGATCGATGGTGTCTGTCATCCCGCAATGATAAATCAAAGGATTGCAATATCGTGGGCAACTGCCACGTGGCATTCCTTCACAGTGTATGACATAGTGGGCCCCTTTATTGTTGTGTTGGTGATTATGTCAGCCTGTTTTGAAGATGGTCGTCGATGATTTGATCAAACTGAAGGATCAATGGCTCAAATTTAAATATGTATAAAATTATGGTTGGAGTTGTTCATGCGGCCTGCGAGTGAGCTTTAATGGTGGATGAGACATCCACTAGCAGAATTTGATCGACATAAATCAATTTACTCATCTCATTTGTATCACAAAGTATCCAAGTATTTCGTGAAAATAGTTTCAGAGCCAAAGGTGAAATTGTGAGCAGCTGCTGCCAAAAATTGGAGTTTGTGCGAAAAAAGTTGAGTTAATTTTCTCTGTTTCCCAGTCATTCTGCACCTAAATTTGGGAAAGAGGGGGTCTTCTATGCTTTTCATTGAGTTCATTAAAATCTTTTGTTAGGGCTATTGTTTAATCATAAATTGTGAGGAATTGTGGTATTTTTACTTTGTAATTTCCTATCTCTACTTAGTCATAGCCACTTCAAGTGTAACATTGTAGTGAGGCCCTAGTTTGTCTAAAATGGTGCCAACCAAGCAGCACTCTGTCCACATTGAGTATTTGAAAAGAAACTTGTACGATGATTTCCTACATCAATTTCCATTATCAACAAATGACAGAAGGAAAGGTTTGGTGTTGATGCGAGGAAAAATCTTAGTGGAGGGGTTGGTGTGTAATAATTCCAATATTACTGATGCTAGGGTTCCACTCACAGGCTTAGAAATGTTCATATTATGGTATGGACAGAGGAATTTGGCTCATCCTTTTTCAAATGGATGGAGGTACGACATGGGAAAGCTGGTTGTTCCTATTCCCTGATGTGGACTTACTTAGAACAGTGACCAAAAGATATGACCCTCTCACATAGGTAATTAGAGATAATGATGGAGGGGTTCTATTGGAAATTAACAGAGATGTTATGCAATAGACTTTTGATTTGAGTGAGCCAAGTGATGACTTGGTTCCTATTAATCTTGAAGAAATGGAGGAGTATACAAAATTGAAATCTCTTTTAGGGTTAGGCTACTTCCACCTCATCTGGTTAAGGCAGGGGGTTTACAATTTCACATCATCCCTAGTGACCAGGAACCCTTCAGATTGAATTATTTTGGAAAGCCTTTCCTAGCTACTTTCTATTCACTATGTCAGATTTTGGGTTTCAGCCATGGTGCACTAATGCCGATTGCATACATATTCATGGGGGTGCAAATACAACACCCTAACTTCTCTATAACATATGACTTCGCTTCTTTTTTGGTGGAAAGGATACATGAAGGACTATCGAAGCTGCAGAATGGTGATACTGGTACTCAATTCTTTTGGTATTTCATGTTGATGCATATGTTCTTATTTAAGAATGATGATTTCTTTGCTAAGAATATGAACTTAAGATAATCAATTAATGGAGAAAGATTTCCAGTACAGATATGGGCTACAGATTTGTCCTATAATAAGGAAAGCACCAGTTATGTGTAATTTGATAATTATTTTGCTACAAGATTGAGGGCTAGATTGATGGTAAATGTACCTAGGATCCCTCAGGAACTGCATGATTTCCTTAGGTCGAAGGAGAGGAAACCAGAATTAAGGGTTTTACATAACTGGGGTGACATTATCCCATATCCAGTCAGCACTGTCCTGAGAATATATGGATTTTAAGGAACCCCTCATATATTGCCATACAATGTGCCACTAAGACTAGGGTTTGCAGAAGTTATGTGGCAGATGGGGTGTATTCATGAAGATAACCTAATTGAAAAAGGGAAGGGAACATTATTCCTTGATTATATAGTAGTGTCTGACTTTATATTTTCAAAGGGAGGTTGGACACATTTTGACAAATTCTTTGTTGATTACCATTTAAAATTTGGTCCAAGGAGACAACATGATCCTGAAGGTTTCTTTGCTCTTTTCAGACAAAGAATAAAAGGTGGCTAATTTACACATGAGTTCAATTTCCCTGAGGACCTGATCAGGAATGAATTTGATTTAAATAGACAGGAATTGAACAAGGAAAAGTGGATAGCTTATAGTAAGCTACTGGATATTGTGTATGAAATGGATATGATGTATGATCCATTGATGGAATTCACTCCATACTAGAAGAGAATTGACTTTTTAATGAAGAATTTCAAGGAGATAATGGACACCTTGACAACCAAAAAGATAAATTTAAGGCTAAGTCTAGATATGCAAGGACAAAGTGATATGCCAATTGAAACAAGGCCAGTATGTCAACCTACAAAAAGGTGGCCCATCTATAGGAGGAAAAAGGGATACTGGCAGTGATGAGGAAGAAGTAGACAGAAAAGAGAAGAAAATAATGAAGGCACCTTCACGACTAGGCCCAAAATTCAAAGTAGCTAGGGCTGTCAAAATTATTGAATTAAAATTTTCACAACGTAGTCCCCCATCACCACCACCTGGCCAAGCCCTAAGAGGCAAAGAATTGATCACGTACCTAAGGATCTCACAAATAAAATTATTGTTACTGATCAAGACATGCAGGTTGGTATGTCATCCCCTCCTAGGTCAGCTAAATTGGTTCTATCTGATTTGGATATGAAGGGTAAGAGTGTGCAGGATGCAAGAATGGAGGCTTGCAAGGAGTTCTTAGATGACAATGCATTTGTAAAGACTCATGTATTCTTGCAATTAGCATGGAGGATGAAATTTGAGGAATATCAAAATAAATGCAAGGAGAGAAGAGAACTAAGGCCTGACAGGTCAGATCAGGAGAATGATGAAGAAGTGAATGTTGAACTAATGGAAGAGTTCAAAAACATCACTCCTAAAGAAGGAAGACAACTAGTGAATCAGGCTGATGTTTTAATTTTTTCTGAATGGGACATCATAGATGCAGTGGCTTTTAGTGCCATTATGAAGTCCAAGAATCATTTTCAGGATTCTAAAGAAGAAGTTAAGGCAGCATTACAAAACTCTACCTTCAGTAAAGAATATGAGACCTTGGCAATTTGGGCATTGGCTCCACAAGGAAGAAAGTCAGACATTGTTGATATTAATCCAAATTTCAAAGGAGGATTAATAATAAAGAGGGCTTCAGAGACTACAACAACCAAAGCCACTAGTTTAACTATGAATGTGGCCAAGTTGGCCCAAAAGACTACTAAAAAGGAGGAGGCTGAAAGAAAGAGCCTAATGGAAAAGTATAACATTTTAATTGAAGAATATAGTAAAATGCAATAGAGGAATGTTGAGCTGCAAACTGAAGTAGAAAGGTTCAAGTATAGACATACTGGGGAAACATCCAATGCTCTATGAACCAGCACATCACCTCCCATAGCAGGGTCAATGCCTCATGCTTCTCCAAATGTTTTTACACCAGGGTCTCCCATTCAAAATCCTGCTCTTACCCCTCCTCTAGAACAAGTCGATAAACAAACAGAGTGCTCTGTTGATCCAACAA